>PVLC010036353.1:0-15835 GCA_004027655.1 Graphiurus murinus
TACTGGGGATGGAACTCAGGGGCATTCTACCTCCGAGCTACACCCCCAGTCCTATTTTTTATTCTTTATTTTGAAACCAAGTCTCACTAAGTTGCGGAGTGCCTCACTAGGTAGCTGAGGCTGGCCGCGAACCCGGATCCTCCGGTCTCAGCCTCCCGAATGCTGGGATTACAAGCGTGCGCCACCACGCCCGGCTCTAATGTTTTCTTGACATTAACTTTTTTCTTTTTTTCTTGTGGTACTAGGGATTGAACCCTGGGGCATTCTACCTCTGAGCTATATCTCAGGCCTATTTTATTTTTATTTTGAAACAGGGTCTCACTAGGTTGATGAGACTCTCACTGCCTGCTGAGGCTGTCCTCGAACCTGGGATCCTCCTGTCTCAGCCTCCCAAGTACTTGGATTATAAGCATGTGCCACCACACTCAGCTTTGACATTGACTATTTTTTTTTTTTTTTTTTTTGCAGTACTGGGGATTGAACCCAGGGTCATTCTATCTCTGAGCTACATCCTCAGCTTTATTTTATTCTTTATTTTGACACAGGGTCTAACTAAGCTGCTGAGACTGGCGGCAAACCTGCGATCCTTCTGTCTTAGTATCCCAAGTACTGGGATTACAAGCATGTGCCACCACATCTGGCCTTGACATTAACTTTTAAGAAAAAAAATTTTTTTTCCTTGGCAGTAATATACATGACATCATGAATTTGTTGCAATATGCATGTGTATAAGTAAAATTTGCACCATTTTTTTTTTGTTGTTGTGGTACTAGAGATTGAACCCAGGGGCATTCTATCTCTGAGCTATACCCTCAGCCCTATTTTTTATTATTTATTTTGAAACAGGGTCTTACTAAGTTGTCAAGGGCCTCACTAAGTAGCTGAGGCTGCCCATGAACCTGTAATCCTCCTGTTTCAGCCTACCTTGGGATTACAAGGGTGCACCACCATGCTTGGCTCACCAAATCATTTATACAGAAAAAAAAAAAAAAAAAAGTGTGGGCAGTTCTAGATCTGGATTCTGGTTTAGCATCTTTGCAGTCGAGAAAGTTGCATAACTTCTCATTTATAAATTAGTTAAATTGTGCTTTTCAGAAAAAAAAAAAAAAAAAAAAAAAAACTTGTGCAATGTTTTCCTCACATTTCTTTGGTGGGGGGGACTAATAAAAGTTGTCCATTTATCAATGCTTATGTAATTTTCATTGTGCTGCTATTGAATCAGTGGTAATCGTGTTTTGGAAAATGGCTCCCAGGAGAGAGGGTAGAACCAACCACTGAGGACCCCCTTGTAGAGAAGTAATAGAGGGAAGGGCTGGAAGCTTTGACTTGCTTCATCCACTGATTATGCTGAAGAGCTCGCTCTGTATCAGCCTCCCATCAGGTCCAATCTGAAGCCTTTAAAACAGGGAGGTAGAAAAAGTAAAAGTCATTCTGATTCCTCTTCCTCCTTACACCTCATCCTTACCTCAGCTGCAGACTTACATTAGCCTTCGCGCTCGATCTGATTACAAGGTGTATTTCCAGTCCCAGCTGATACTCCCCAGCTGCACCCACGGGCACCAATTCCTTTCTGGTTTCAGGCTGCCTTTTCTCTGCCTTGAGGCTCTTGCACCTGCTGGTCTCTCTGCCTCCCCACTCCACTCTCAGCCTTCTCCTCTACTCTCCTCCCCTTTGCCTGTGCTCTGGAAGATTGCTTCTGCAGCTTTTCCTCCTTACTGGGGATTGAACCCAGGGTCTCCTCCATGCTAGGCAAGCACTCTACCTCGGAGCCACACCCCAAGCCTCTCCCATTTTCATATTCCTCATTCTCCCTATTCAAGTTTCCTTCCTTCCTTGTGGAGTGAGGATGAGAGTACTGTTTAGCTCACACGGCTTTTGGAAATTTACACGGTTACCATGTGTAGAGAAGGTAGAGTCTGATACCGATCGAGCACTCAGGTATTTGCTGTCATGAGTTGCTGCCTCTTAATCATCACTCCTGTCTCAGCCTGGTGACCTCCGCAGTCCTTTCTGGTATATTATTTGTAATCGTATATTTATTGCATCTAGCTTTCCCCCACGAATGGGACAATTTCATGAGGACAGGGACGAGGTCTGTTTTATCTTGAAGTACCTGACACCTAGCATAGTTCATTTGTGGAATGCTGAATACACAAATTCTTGATTGACAGTAGGATCAACTAATGAAGCAGGAAGTCTGGTGACTGAGAGATGTCAGGAAAAGCCTAGGTAAATGCCGGAAGGATCCTTTGCATCTCCCTTGAGCCTAGAAGACTGAACGCAGCGAAATGAAACCCTAGAAGTAGGAAGAGTTTTCCATGGGATGGGAGAGGCCTAGAATAGTAAACATGTTCAGAAAATCAGATTAGTTAGAAGAATTAGTTGGGGGGCAGAGGTGAGACTTCCAGACACCAGCAGGGACGGGGGGAGGTATGAGATGAGGGGGCAGGGCTGCCTGGTGTGCAGTGCGGGGGCTGCCCGGGGATAAAAACAGGATGGCTTTTGAGAATTGGTGATGGTGGTGTCTACATGTAGATAAGCTAGAAGAGTGGTTCTCAAACTTCAGAGCATATTCACATCTCCTAAAGGGCTCGGTAAAAACAGACTGCTAGCCAGACTTAGGGGATGCATACCTGTAATCCAGAATTTGGGAGGCTGAGGGAGGATTGGAGGCAGTGCATGGTCAGTTAGCAAGGCCCTGTTTCTTTATTTATTTTTTTTTTGCGCTACTGGGGATTGAACTCAGGGACATTCTACCTCCAAGCTACACCGTGCGCCAACACCTCTGGCTTGCAAGGCCCTGTTTCAAAACAAAACAAAAAAAGGCTGGGGATGTAGCTTGGAAGATAGAATGCCCCTGGGTTCAATTCCCAGTACAAAAGAAAACAAAACCCAAACCTCAACAACTAACCAGATTGCTGGGTCTCTCAGATTCAGTAGGCCTGAGGCAGGGTCCCAGAATTTACATTTCTAGTGAGATCAGTGATTTGGAGAGTAGGGATGAGAATGCTACTTATCTGCCACTGGTCTAGGGCACCACTTTGAGAACCTTGAACCTGGAAGAAGGCTTCTCACTCTGCAGGAGTCAGCCAATCCCACTGATGCAGGCAGGGCTGGATTAGGCTTCTGTGAGTCGCTGGAGGTGCGGGGTTTGTCTTAGTAGCCAACTCAGCCAGGGTTCGGCGTGCATGTCCTGGAGACTGTGCCTGTTCTTAGCTCAGATCTTGGGGCTGAGGGAGGAAGTCTCAGTCCTCTTCCCTTGACTTCCTATTCCTCTCGGAATGACCTATAAGTTCTCCAGGGTCTTACCGTTCTCCTTGCTCACCTCCATCGTGGCTCTTGCGGCTGCCCAGCCTGGAATCCTGACTGCTGTTTACTGCCCTTTGACTCATGGTAGTTGTATTTGTTCCTACTTCCCAGTGTGGCTGGGAAGGTGGATGGAACGAGCTGCTATATGCCAGGCGTGTTGAACCAGGCCTGTCACAGATGGCTCTGCAGCTCGGCTTCTATCAGTGATTCCTGGTTAAAGCATCCCAGGCCTGGGGTACTTAGAGGTCTGGGGGGTCTCTCACCCCTTCCAGTCGTGCTCCCCCTCCTCCTGGCTGTGCAGCGGGACCCATGACTACCTCTCCTTGCACTGGTGCCGCGCCCTTGTGTCCAGGTCCCTGTCCCTCGCTCCCTCCTGCAGTCCTGTCTCCTGTCATTGATTCTTAGCTCGGAGACTGTCCCACAAGGAGGCCTTCTGGGGATTCAACCCTAGGAAATTCTATCTCCAAGCTACATCCCCCCCCCCCCCCCCCCCCCCCCCCCCCCCCCCCCCCGCCCCTTTTTTTTTTTTTTTTTTTGCCGTACTAGGGATTGAACTCAGGGGCATTCTACCTCCAAGCTTTACCCCCAGCCCTATTTTTTTCTCCTTTATTTTGAAACCGAGTGTCACTAAGTTGCGGAGTGCCTCACTAGGTAGCTGAGGCTGGCCTTGAACCCGGATCCTCCGATCTCAGCCTCTCGTATGCTGGGATTACAAGCGTGCGCCACCACGCCCGGCTCCCAGCCCTATTTTATTATATTTTTTAATTTCAAAACAGGGTCTTGCTAAATTGCTGAGGGTCTCTTAATGAGCACTCTTAATGTATTTATACCATTTAAGGTCCCAGTGTTTGCTTTATTTTGGGAACTCCTATTTTGTTATGAGCATCTAAACCCCTTAAAACATAAATATTTGTTTTAGAGTCAGCTGGAACAAGGGAAGTGTGTTTTCTTATAAGGGGACTGAGTTGGTAGAGGTAACTGGGAAGAGAGGACAAGTTGGACGGTTGCTTGAGGAGCAGAAGACCCAGAAGGCTGGGAGACACTTGGTTCCAGAAAGCTTTCCACCAGGACTAATTGCCTGGCCCCAGGGCCCTGCTGCAGACCTGCGTCCTATTGCTCTATTGTTGTTTGGGCAGGTTTGGACATCTCTATTTAGCTCCTGCTGCAGATGCCTCCTGGGACTGTCAGGGTAGGAGGCTCTGGGTCAGAGAGCCTTCCAGCCACTCACAAGAGTATTGCTAAATGACTCTGGGGTCAGGGAGGAGGGACTCACTGGTGGTCATTTTTTAGGGTCTTCCAACACTTGGACCAAGATGCTTGTGAAAAATGCAGTTATAGCATTCTGCCTCACTTCTACCCCAGAGCTGCCCAGTCAGAATTAGAAGGGAGGAACCCCAGGATTTGCATTTTATTTTATGGTACTGGGGATTGAAGCAGGGGCATTCTACTTTGAGCTATACTGTTAGCCCAATTTAATTTTTTTGTTTTTTGTTTTTATTTTTGCGGTACTTCGGATGGAACCCAGGGGCATTCTACCTCCGAGCTACATCCCCAGGCCTATTTTTTATTCTTTATTTTGAAATAGGGTCTAAGTTGCAGAGGGCCTCACTAACTAGCTGAAGCTGGCTGCAAACCTGCCATCCTCCTGTCTCAGCCTCTCAAGGACTGGGATTACAAGTTCGGGCCACCACACCCAGCTTATTTTTTGTTTGCTGAGAGTCTGCTACTTTGCTGAGACTGTCCTTGAACCTGCAGACCTCCTGTTTCAGCCTTGTAAATACTGGGATTATGGACATGTGCCACCACGCCCAGCTAGGATTTGCATTTTAAGCAACCCTTGTAGGAGATTCCTAAACACGTTAAGTTTGAAAACCTTTGCTTCTGCTTGTGTCCTTTTTGGTAGAGAACCCTGTAAGTGGGACTCCCCTTATTCCTGCCTGCTGCCTGCTATTTGATGTGCTAGAATCGTTTAGACAGATAGGCTATTTGAAGTGTTGATGCCTTTTGGCACTAAGCAGAGCAGACGACTTTAGATGCTTTCTACCTTGAAGTTCTATCCTAACCACCAGCGTACCCAGCCTAGGCTTGTTTTTTGTCAGCCCAAAGTGGCTGATAGCAGAGTAGGGTTCCATGCCTGAGTCTGAAAATATCCACTGCCCCCTCCGGTGCACACTTGGCTAAATTGAGGCACAGGAGAGCAGATCTGGCTTTGGCCCTCAAGCCAATCTTAGAACTTACAAAGGGCTGTGGCATTTTTGTCCAGGTTCTTTCTTTTTTTTTTTTTTTTTTTTTTTTTTTTGCGGTACTGGGGATTGAACCCAGAGGCCTTCTACTTCTGAGCTACACCCCCAGCCCTATTTTTTTATTCTTTATTTTTTGAAACAGGGTCTCACTAAGTAGCTGAGGCTGGCTGTGAACCTGTGATCCTTCTGTCTCAGCCTCCCAAGTTACTGGGATTACAAGTGTGTGCACCAAGCCTGACTTCCAGGTTCTTAGCTGAGCTCCTCTGGGATTTAGAAAGGCTAATTATTTGGGGTGTAGCCATTTTTTTCTTTTGATACTGGGGATTGAACTGAGGGTTAGTCTACCTCCAACCTATATCACCAGCCGGTTAAATTTTTTAAAAAAAATTTTAAAACAGGCTTATCTGAGTGTGGTGGCACATGCCTATAATCCCAGTACTTGGAGGATTGCAGGTTTGAGTACAAATTCTGTAAGTAGTGAGACTCTCAACAATTTATGGAGATCCTATTTCAAAGTAAAGATAAAGTAGAGCTGGGGGTGTGGCTCTGAGGTAGAATGCCTCTGGGTTCAATCCTGAGTACCACCAAAATAAATAAATAAAATAAGGTCTTGCTAAGGTGCTGGGATCTGCTTTGAACCTGCAATCCTTCTGTCTCATGTGCTCTTTTAGGAAGTGGAAGACCACAGAGCTAGTCTTTTTTTTTTTTTTTGTGGTACTGGGCATTGAACCCAGGGGCATTCTACCTCTGAGGTACACCCCATCCTATTTTTTATTCTTTATTTTTAAAACAGGGTCTCACTAAGTTGTGCAGGGCCTCACTAAGTAGCTGAGGCTGGCTGTGAACCCGGACCATCTCAGCCTCCTAAGTACTGGGATTACAAGTGTATGCCACCACACCTGGCTCATTCATTTCTTCTTACTTTTTTAACGTGACTACTAGAAAACTGTACATTTTTTTTTTTTTTTTTTTTGTACTGGGGATTGAACCTAGAGGCATTCAACCTCCAAGCTATACCCCAGCCCTATTTTTAAATTTATTATTTACTTATTTATTTTCTGGTACCAGGGACTGAACCCAGGGGTGTTCTACCTCTAGGCTATACTCTCAGCCCTTTTTATTTTTTAATTTTAAATTTAATTTTTTTGCAGTTCTGGGGTTTGAACCCAGGGGTATCTACCTCTGAGCTCCACTCCCAGCCTCTTTTTTTTTTTTTTTTTTTTTTTTTTTACGGTACTGGGGATTGAACTCAGGGGCATTCTACCTCCGAGCTATACCCCCAGCCCTATTTTTTATTCTTTATTTTGAAACCGGGTCTCACTAAGTTGTGGAGGGCCTCACTAGGTAGCTGAGGCTGGCCGCGAACCCGGATCCTCCAGTCTCAGCCTCCCGAATGCTGGGATTACAAGCGTGTGCCACCACGCCCGGCAGCCCTATTTTATTTATTTATTTATTTATTTATTTATTTATTTATTTATTTATTTATTTATTTATTTATTTATTTGCAGTACTGGGAATTGAACTCAGGGGCATTCTACCTCCGAGCTATACCCTCAGCCCTATTTTTTATTCTTTATTTTGAAACTGGGTCTCACTAAGTTGCAGAGGGCCTCACTAGGTAGCTGAGGCTGGATGAGAACCCAGATCCTCCAGTCTCGGCCTCCCAAATGCTGGGATTACAAGCGTGCTTCACCACACCCGGCTCTATTTTTTATTCTTTATTTTGAAACAGGGTCTCGCTAAGTTTCGGAGTGCCTCACTAAGTAGCTGAGGCTGGCTGCAAACCTGGATCCTCGGGTCTCAGCCTCCCAAGTACTGGGATTACAAGCATGTGCCACCATGCCCGGCTTCGCAGAGCTAGTCTAGAAGGCAAGCTGCTTTGGGGCTGGAGGTAGGAGAGGATGAGGATGTAGAGTCCCAGGAGTTACTCGAGCCAGTTAGGAGGGCCAGCTGCAGGTGTGCACACCTGTGTGTGCACCAGCATGTGACAGCAAAACAGAGAGGAGACATGGAGTATGGGAACGGGGAGACCCAGGCATGGCGCTGAGTGTCTGCTGACGTGCTCCTTCGCTTCAACAAAGTCCTGAAGTTGAGCTGCGAGGCTGCTTCTCCGGCAGACCGGGCAGGGTGCGCACCATAACAGGTGCTGCCGTGCCAGTGTCTAGCAGTGAAGGAGGAAGGAGGCCACTGGCAGCCTGGAAAAGGCAGACCTCTGGGCCTGAGTGGGCAAAGCCGGGTGGAGGGAAGAAATGTAGCAAGGAGGCACCTACCTCCTCTGCCTGCTTCCCTCAGAAGGGAGCTTGGACGTGCTTGGGCTTTTATCTATTTATTTTGTAGTACTAGGGATGGAGCCCAGGGTCCTTTTACCTCCAGGCTACACCCCAGCCCTATTTTATTTTTTTATTTGGAAACAGAGTCTTGGTGAGTTGTTGAGAGCCTTATTAAGTTGCTGAGGCTGGCTTCGAACCTGCCTGTCCTCCTGTCTCAGCCTCCCAAGTACCGGTATGCCACCATGCCCAGCTACATTGGGACTTATAATTGTCTCTAGATAGCTTCTAGAGCTGGGCAGCGGTGACATAGGAGTTCAGGATACCATGCCTTTTATTACTCTGTCTTGGGGAATTTACATAGTAAGGAAAAATGTCCTTAAGTTATAAGATATCATGACTTCTACCTAAAAAAAATGTATGTCTGCATAACCTGGAAGGATTACCACAAACTTGTGGATAGTGGTTATCTCTGGGTGTTTTCTACTGCTATGTTAGAATGCCAGAGCCTGGGTGATTTTAAAATTAAGGCAGTTTTCTTTTCCTAATTTTTACTTTATTTTTTTTTGTGGTACTAGGAATTGAACCCAGAGGCACTTTACATCCCATCTACAACCCCAGACTATTTTTTTTTTTTTTTTTTTTTTGCAGTACTGAGGATGGAACCTGGGGGCATTCTACCTCTGAGCTACAGCCCCAGCCCTATTTTTTATTCTTTATTTTGAAACAGGGTCTCACTAAGTTGTGAGGGGCCTCACTAAGCAGATGAGGTGAACCCAAATCCTCCGGTCTCAGCCTCCCAAATGCTAGGATTACAAGCGTGTGCCACCACACCCGGCTCTCAGACTATTTTTTATTTCTTATTTGGAAAGAGTCTCAGTAGGTTGCTGACAGCCTCACTAAATTGCTGAGGCTGGCTTTGAACCTGCAATCCTCCTGTCTCAGCCTCTCAAGTACTGAGATTACAGGCATGCCCATGCCCAGCTGCTTTTCCTAATTTTTAAGGAAATGAAATTTATTTCTCACAAGTTTGGAGGCTGGGATGTCCAAGACTGAGGGTCTGGCATCTGGTAAGAGCCTTCTTGCTGCTTCATTATGTGGTAGAAGCCGTCACGTGTGTGCACAAGAGCAAGGGAGAGAGCCAGGCACAGTGGCACATGTGTGTAATCCCAGTACTTGGGAGGCTGAGAGAGGAGGGGAGGGTTGCAGTTTAAAGGCCAGCCTCAGCACCTTAGCAAGACCCTGTTTCAAAATAAAAAGGGTTGGAGGTGTAGCTCAGTGGTAGCCCCTAAGTTTAATCTCTTTCTCTCTCTCTCTCTCTCTCAAACACACACACACACACATACACACTGGCTGAACTTTTTTTTTTTTGCAGTAATGGGGATTGAACTCGGGGGCATTCTACCTCCGAGCTACACTCCCAGCCCTATTTTTTCTTCTTTATTTTGAAACAGGGTCTCACTAAGTTGCGGAGTGCCTCACTAGGTAACTGAGGCTGGCCGCGAACCCCGATCCTCTGGTCTCAGCCTCCCAAATGCTGGGATTACAAGCCTGTGCTGAATTTACTTTTTAAAGATACCTCTTTCCAACCCCAACCCTACTCCTGAGATAGCAAAGACAGTGCCTTCATGCCCTATTACCTCTTAAAGGTCTCATCTTTAAAAGCTGGGTGTGGTGGCGCACACCTGTAATCCCAGCACTTGGGAGGCTGAGACAGGAGGATCACAGGTTCAAGGACAGCCTCAGCAAGTAATGAGACTCTCATCAACCTAATGAAACCCTGTTTCAAAAAATACAAATAAACCAGACATGGTGGTACACACCTGTAATTTCTGTAATTGGGAGGCTGAGACGGGAAGATCACAGGTTCAAAGTTGGACTCAGCAACTTAGTGACGCTCTCAGCAACTTAATGAAACCCAAATAAAAAATAAAATAGGGTTAGGGGTAGAGCCTGGAGGTAGGCCCTTAGGTTCCACCCCAGTACCACACAACACACACACACACACACACACACACACACACACACACACACACACAATAATAAAAATAAAAATAGGTCTGGGTGTGTAGCTCAGAGGTAGAATGTCCCTGGGTTCAATCCCCAGCAAACACACACACGTACACACACACACACACACGTCTCGCCTTTGAACACTCTTGCGTAATTGGGAATTACTTTCCCAACACCTGAACCTTGGGGAACACATTCAAACTACAGCACTAGGAGATGGGACTAGGAATTTTTTTTTTTTTTTTTTTTGTGGTATTGGAGGCTAAACTCAGGGGCATTCTACCTCCGACCTATACCCCCAGTCCTATTTTTTTATGCTTTATTTTGAAACAGGGTCTCACTAAGTTGCAGAGGGCCTCACTAAGTAGCTGAGGCTGGCCTGGAACCCAGATCCTTCTGTCTTGGCCTCCCAAGTACTGGGATTACAGGTGTGCGCCACGATGCCCGGTTTAGGAATGTTTTTATTTTCTTATTTTTGCTAATCTGCATTCTAAGCTATAACAGTAAACATGAAGTACTTTTTTGTCCTTGTAGGAAATAACCTGAAGAAAAATGATTATTATATAACTTTGAGTTTACAGCAGTTTTTCTTTTTTTTAATTGAGATAGGGTCTCTCTCTCTCTGTTGCCCTGGCTGGCCTTGAACTCCTGGCCTCAAGGGACCCTCCTGCCGCAGCCTCCGCAGTAGCTGGGACTTCAGACACACCTGGCTTTGGTGAATTTTGGTCATGTTAGGCAACTTAGAACCTCTCTTGCTGCTGGGCGGGAGAAGGGTCTCACAGAGTAGGCACATAGCCCCTGTGGACCTGCGGTGGACGCTGTGGGTGTGGTAGCATTGGGGTCGGTGCTGTCACAAGAGCCTCCTGGCTCTGCCTCTGACTGTGTGATTTGCTTCCCTCAAAAGCTGGGACAGTAATTCTTGGTCGTGTAGAGTGTTTCAAGTATGAAGGAGCATTGTAAGCTTAAATTTTGATCAAATGTAAGATGTAACTCCTGTGGTGTGCTGGAGCAGGCTTTTAGCAGCTAGCTGATTGTTAAAATTTTAGGAATTTTATGGTTGATAATCATGTTGGTAGCTTAGAATCAGCTATGGTGGGAGTATAGTACTTACACCGAGGAAATTGGTAAATGCATCAAATTAGGGCTTTCGTTTCTTTGGCTTTTTAATGAAAGCAGGTTGTTTACGCTTGCCAGCACACTGCTGGGACAGTCGTGTGTGGCGGACACTTTGTGGGTCCTCCACTATCATTCTCTCCTCCTCCCTGCTCCCCACTAGAAAGCCAGGTCCTCACTTTCCTGATCTCTACTGCAGCTTGAAGTTAGGCTGTAACTTATTTCTGGCCAAGGAAATTTACTACAGGACTTCTGGAGTAGAATTTTTTTCCTCTCTGATAAAAGTGCAGCCACAGGAGGAGAATGTCCTCTCTTACTACCCCAAAGACTCCTCAGCTTCCTGTGTTTGGAGAGGTAATAAGAGGTATGATAACTGGAGCTAGGACACTCACCTTGTGACTGGGAGGCCACAGGCGTGTGGCGGAAAAGCCAACACCAGGGGAGACAGTTGAGTGGCTTCATGATATCATTAAGCTGCTAAGCTGACCTTGGGACCATCTCCCTGGACCTCTTGTTGGGGAAACAATACAACCTACAAGTCCACATGGTTTAAGCTATTGTTGGGCCAGTTACTAGTTTCTTGTAGCCAAAAGCACTCTAATGTTGTCATGGTACTTTCCATTTCTATTTTACACCTTCAAAGAATCACAGCACATGATTCCTGTGTTTTTTTTTTTCAGAGAATCCGGTTTCCCAGAGCTCTCTTACACTCTGGGTTGATGAAGAGTGTGGGCAGGCAGCGCAGAGCGCACGTACCTCACTGCCGATCCAGAGTTCTGACTCTGGGAGGCTGAGCAGAACCAAACGAGGGATTGGGGGGAGCCCTTTTGTCTTTTGCTTGGAGAGGGCAATTCTGTGGTCTGCATTTTTTTAGGGGAGACTAGGCATGTCTAAAGTTAGACGTGGTAAGCCAGGCATGGTGGCACACGCTTGTAATCCCAGTGCTTAGGAGGCTGAGACAGGAGGATCCTGTTTGCGGCCAGCCTCAGTTGCTTAGTGAGGCCCTCCACAACTTAGTCAGACCCTGTTTCAAAATAAAGAATTAAAAAAAAGGACTGGAGGTATAGCTTGGAGGTAGAATGCCTCTGGGTTCCATCCCCAGTACCACAAAAAAAAAAAAAAAAAAAAAAAAAAAGTTAGAGGTGGTTGTTCTAATTTTCTCATTCAGTGCAAAAGAAGATTGCATTCCATCAGGTTAAAGTGACTTGTTAGAGCGGAACCTGGGCTATGCGCTCCTGGGCCCTGATTTGTTCTTGCAGCTTTGCTTAGTCTCCCCTTTGTAAATTGTCTCCCCTTTTGGTGAACACCCCCACATCGCCCCGTGTGTGTGTGAGACTCACCCTGCATCGTAAGGCGGTGCAAGCCTCTGGGAGCTGCCGACTGTTCTGCTCACCATGTACCCTTTCTGAGCTCACCAGATCTGACGTGTTTCCTGGGCTGAGAGAACGCTCTGGAAGCTCATGCACTCATCCTTGGGTCTTTTGGTAGAAGGTTCTCAGCCCTGACTCCATGTGGATTGGCATGGACACCTTTGGCCTTGCTGTGCTGGGGACCATTCCTCCCCAGTGCTGTTCTTTCTGTTTGAGGTGCCCCCTCTCTCACGGGAAGCTCTCTTGGGAGAGACATCCCCACACGGGCAGTACTGTGTGCCATTCTGGGTGCCACACTTCTCGGCATTAATCAGTGGGTTCCGTGGATCCACGGCTTTGATTTCCCATGTTTGGAGTGCGGCATCAGTACACAAATGCATGCTGGGCAGCTTCCAACATTCAGCCGCGCTGTGGAGCCCTGGCAGCCTCTCTCTCGGCAGTGGGGGCGGCAGGCGGTAGGACCCAGGCCTTTTGCTTTCCGCAGTGTCCCCGGCCTCCAGCACGAGCTCGGGCTCACCTGGGACTTTCTTTAACCTAGGATTTTCTTTAACAAATTCGAGGAGCATTAGATACGGGGCCCCCAGAGCTTTCCCTCTACAGGAGCAGTTTTCAGCCCGGCTGCTTGTTCTTTCTCCGCACTCCAGATGTTGGCAGTGTCAAACGTCATGGGCTGCCACAGCTGGATGTCTGAGCCGCTACTTGCTGGCACCTTGTGGGTGGAAACCAGGAGTGTCGCCAACATCCTGCACTGCAGCAGGATCTTGCTGGCCTCTGTCAGGAGTGCCGAGGTGGGGAAATGTGGATGAGGGGTGGGGAGTGACAAGTCTGTAAGTGAGGTCTACAACGTTTCAGTTCTTCATATATATATATATATATATTTTTTTTTATTTTTATTTTTATTTTTTTTTCTCAGTACTGGGAATTGAACTCAGGGGCATTCTACCTCCGAGCTACACCCCCAGCCCTATTTTTTATTCTTTATTTTGAAACCGGGTCTCACTAAGTTGCGGAGGGCCTCACTAGGTAGCTGAGGCTGGCTGAGAACCCAGATCTTCCGTGTACCACCACACCTGGCTGCTGCTGCTGCTGCCGCCGCCTCCTCCTCCTCCTCCTCCTCCTCCTCTCTCTGGAGGGGGAGAGATACTGGGGATGGAACCCAGGGTCATTTTACCTCTGACCTATACCCCAGCCTTTTTTTTTTTTTAATTTTGAAATAGGGTCTTTCTAAATAATTGAGGGTCTTGCTGAGCTGCTGAGGCTGGCTTCCAACCTGCGATCCTCCTGTCTCAGCCTCCCAAGTACTGGGATTACAGGCATGAGTCACTACACCCACCAGATGTTCTTAGGAATCTTCAGCGTGCTGTGGAAATTCGAGGGGGTGCCCCATTCATGGAAGGACCCCCTGGACTAGGAGAGTTCCGTTTGAGTCTGGGACTTGGAGGATGTGTGGGAGAGAATGGGTTGAAGATGTTGAAGGACAGAAAGAAAGCAGGTATGCCTTGGGCTGAGGCAGGGGTGTCGAGGGAGCTGGGGAGCAGGAACAGGAAAGGCGGGGTCAAGTCCCCGGGGCCCCGGTGTGCTGCGTTGAGGTGTTTGGAGGCTCTGGTGGAGGTCGTGGGGCGGCGCCTTCCTCCACAGGTGTTAGGGAAAGCGGTCTCAGGTGGAGGTTGGAGGAGGCAGTGGCTCTGCGGGTCTTGCTGAGGCAGAAGGCAGAAGGGTTGACAGCTGTGCGGGCCTGGCCTTCAGGGCTGGGGTGAGCGGTTTGCTTCTTGTGGCTGCTGTGTCAAATCCTACAGACGGGGTAGTTTAACAGATTCTCTCTCTTCTGGAGGAGACTGGTCTGAAATCATTCCATCAGGCCAAGGAAGGGCCACACTCCTCCAGGGCCGGCGAGGGTTCCTCCCCCCCTCTCCCAGTCCTTGGTGGCTTCAGGGATCGCTGTCTTCTTGGGCACCAGGCCACGCGTGCTCTTAAGTTTTACCAGCATCGGGTGTGGCCTCTTTCTCTGGTGTCTGTCCCCCTACTCCCACCCCTCTGTACTGAGGATTGAACTAGAGACATCCTACCTCCAGACCACACCTCCAGTCCTTTTAATTGTGGAACAGGGTCTCTCCAAGTTACCGAGTCTGGCCTCAAACTTTTAATCCTCCTGCACTACACCCCCAGCCCTATTTTTCTTTCTTTCTTTCTTTTTTTTTTTTTTGTAGTACTGGGGATGGAACCCAGGGGCGTTCTACCTCCGAGCTACACCCCCAGCCCTATTTTTTATTCTTTATTTTGAAACAGGGTCTCACTAAGTTGCAGAGGGCCTCACTAAGCAGCGGAAGCTGGCTGAGAACCCGGATCCTCCAGTCTCAGCCTCCCAAATGCTGAGATTACAAGCATGCGCCATCACGCCTGACTTCTTTTTTCTTTTGAAGCAGGGTCTCACCAAGTTGCTGAGGCTGGCTGCGAACCTGCCATCCTTCTGTCTCAGCCTCCCAAATACTGAAATTACAGGCATGTGCCACCACGCCCTGGCTATAAATCTGTTTTTTATGAAAATAACTTTTCCCAAACCAAGAAAATTAGTGAAAAGACTGGCATTGCTTTATATTTTCATAAATCTCATTTTAAAACTTATAACAGCACATTGTTAATTATGCAAGATTATAGGTTTCATTGTGACATTTCTACACGTATGTAGTATCTGTGATCCGCCCTTCTCTCCCCCTCCTTCTCCCTCCCTCTGGTCCCTTTCCTCTTTCCTAAGAGTTTCCTTTCTACTTTAATGTCATTTTCCCCACCCCCTGGATTCCACATTTGAGAGAAAACAAGTGATACTGTCTTTCTGAGTCTGGCTTAATTTGCTTAACTTGATGTTCTGCAGTTCCATCCATTTTCCTGCAAATGACATGATTTTGTTCTTCTTTATGGCTGAGTAATACTCCCCTGCGTGTGCATAACACCTTTTCTTTACCCATTCATCCACTGGCATCTCGTCTGATTACCCAGCTTGGCTGTCTTGAATGGTGCCAGGAAAGACAAGTGCAATTCACGTGTCTCTTTTGTATGCCAGCTTTGATTCCTTTGGGCATATCCGTACCCAGGAGTGGTAGAGCTGGTCACATGCTACTTCTGTTTTTAGTTTTTTGAGGAGCCCCCATACTGTTTTCCCTAGTTGCTGTACTAAAATTTACATTCCTACCAGGAGTGTTTCATTCTTGCCAGCATTTGTTATTTTTTGTAATTTTCTTGATAATAGCCATTCTGACTGGGGTGAGATGGAATCTCAGTGTCGTTTTTTTTTTCTTTTTGTGGTACTGGGGATTGAACCCAGGGGCAATCTACCTTCGAGCTACACCCCCAGCCCTATTTTTTATTCTTTATTTTGAAACAGGGTCTCGCTAAGCAGCTGAGGCTGGCCACGAACCCTGATCCTCCGTTCTCAGCCTCCCAAGTACCGGATTACGAATGTGTACCACCACGCCCAGCTTTCAGTGCAGTTTTTTTTTTTTTTTTTTTTTTTTTTTTTTTTTTT
>PVLC010036354.1:0-15837 GCA_004027655.1 Graphiurus murinus
TTTTTTTTTTTTTTTTTTGCGGCACTGGGGGTTGAACTCAGGGGCGTTCTACCTCTGAGCTATACCCCCAGCCCTATTTTTTATTCTTTATTTTGAAACCGAGTCTCACTAAGTTGCGGAGGGCCTCACTAGTTAGCTGAGGCTGGCCGCAAACCCGGATCCTCCGGTCTCAGCCTCCCGAATGCTGGGATTACAAGCGTGCGCCACCACGCCCGGCTGTGTTAGTTTTTATTCTTTATTTTGAAACCGAGTCTCACTAAGTTGCGGAGTGCCTCATTAGGTAGCTGAGGCTGGCCTCGAACTCGGATCCTCTGGTCTCAGCCTCCCAAATGCTGGGATTACAAGTGTGCGCCACCACCCCGGGCTCCCAGCCGTATATTTTATTCTTTGGAAACAGGTCTCACTAAGTTGCAGAGGGCCTCACAAAGTAGCTTAGGCTAGCCACGAACTTGTGATCCTCTTGTCTCAGCCTCCCATGCACTGAGATTATAAGCGTGAGCCACCATGCCTGGCTAAGCTTGTAACTTTTTACCTTATTTATTTATTTATTTATTTTCTTATTCAGGCTGGAGAAGTAGCTCAGTGGTAGAGCATTTGCCTAACATTGGTGAGGCCCTTGGTTCAGTCCTCAGTACCAGAAAAGAAAAAAAAAATGTTAAAACTTATTTTCCTTCCTACCCTTTTTTAGTTTTATTTTGAGGTGGGATCTGGCTAAGTTGTAAGGCTAGATTCAAACTTGTGATCCTTCTGCCTCAGCATCCCAGGTAGCTGGTGTTATAGTCCTGTGCCACCCAGCCCAGCTTTCCTAAATCTTTTTGACTAAAGAGGGTTGAGTAGATAGAGGCATTCAAAGTAACTGATTCCAGAGCTGAGAAATATTGTACTTAATTTTGATTGATTAATAATAGGGCTGATAACCTTGGCCTCCAGCATGCGGAGAAATCCATTTTAAGTGCCCCTAAACTTTGTAGAGCAGTTTGGGTTGGCCTTCTTTTAAAGATGCACGCCCTCTGATAAACATCGCTCACAGGCTTCTGGAGCTCCCCGTGTAAGGCACACATCATGAGCGTTTCCTTAAAGCATAAAGGCAGTGATACATTAATTTAAACATGTTATGGGAGTTGGTTGGAAATTTTCTGATGATCACCATGGTAATTAAATTTGGGTAATTGAACTTGCTGGAACATGAGAAACTGTAAGCATTTTCCCTCAGTCGTGCTTATGAAAGCACCTAAACCTCGGGTTTTGGAGGGATACCAGGTGTCCTCCTCACTTGCACCATCCCTTTGCAGCAACATGTACGTACAAACGTGAGAACAGTTTGGCCACAGTGCCATTCCTAGTTCAGGAAAGTCAAGTTTCAGAATTGGGGTAGATGAAGAAAGTTTCATGATAATAGCTCAGATAGTAAGGCTCAGGAGATTAGAAAGTAAACACTAGGACTGAAGCAACAACCCACTTAGAGTCCATATTAATTCCCAAGACGTGAATACTTGTTTTCTATAAAATCTCTTTTCCCTCCTTTTTCTGTGGTGCTGTGGATTGAACTCAGGGCCTTGCACGTGCTCAGCAAGTGCTCTACCACTGAGCTAATCCCCAGCCCTGTTACAATACAATTTTTTTTTTTTTTTTGGCGGTACTGGGGATTGAACTCAGGGGCATTCTACCTCTGAGCTATACCCCCAGCCCTATTTTTTATTCTTTATTTTGAAACAGGGTCTCACCAAGTTGTGGAGGGCCTCACTAGGTAGCTGAGGCTGGCCGCGAACCCAGAATCTCCTGTCTCAGCCTCCCAAATGCTGAGATTACAAGCGTGCGCCACCACGCCTGGCCCTGTTACAAATTTTGAGACAGTGTTTTGCACCGTTGGCCTCTAATTTGCAATCTTTCTGCCTCAGCTTCCCTACTAGTTGGAAGGGATTTTTTTTTTTTAATCCATGGTCACAAACAGCTTGTTTAGAGAGCAGAGAAAGACAGACTAAAAAGAATACAAATAGAAAATGTTTAATCCTATATTATGGCTTATGGCAGCATTTCATATTCCATTAAACTTTGGACTAGACTTCCTCCAAAAATGTGTACACCTGCATGGTAGTGTGGTTGCCAGCTATCTGACGCCATTCTAGATTTGAACTTTCTAAAATGTAACTCCTCCTACTCTCTAATCTGTAATATGAAAAAGAAAGTAACACACATATATGTTATGCACACTTAGTGCAAATTAGAAAATCTCATAAATAGAATGATAAGATGCTGCATTTGTCTTGGGATCCATACACATGTTCAGAAACTTAAGTTTTTCCATCTTTATTGATGTGTATTTTGGTAATTTTTTTTTCTATCTTCATTGTCCTTCCTACAAGAAAATTTTTGATATCAGTTACCACTCTCCTAAAATCTACTCAGTTTTCCTTGGACCTGTGTTATGTATAGAGTGTTATGTTCATGCCCTTGTCTGATGTGCAAGGAGACACAGACAGGAAAGTGGGTGACTGACTCAGATGTAAATAATCTTATTATACTTGAGCTGCAACCACACCTAGAAACCTTGACAATAACAGGCCTGTGTTTGATATGCCTTACTTGTTAAATCCTGTCTGGATTTTAGCATGTCATATGTGTGTTGTTCATCAGCAAAACTGAACAGGTGCTAGAACAATTACAGAGCTTTAATCAGTCTTATGATGACACTATTTCTCACTTTAGCCATACCAAAAAATAGGAAATACCAGGGCCAAAGCAAATTTCCACTGTTTCTTGTATTGTTGATTCTGGTTCAGTGGTTTCAATGTTATACATCCTCCACCAAGATAGGTTTTCATGGGTACATTAATCAAGGTTAAGACAATCTCAGTGTCTTGTGGCAAGCTGTTAATTTTTTTTTTTTTTCTGTACTGGGGATTGAACCAGGGGGCATTCTACCTCCGGGCTACACCCCCAGTCCTATTTTTTATTTTATTTTTGAAACAAGGTCTCACTAAGTTGTGGAGGGCTTCACTAAGTAGCTGAGGCTGGCCATGGCAGCCTCCCAAGTACTGGGTGTTAATATTTTCATAATAGTTTCCGCCTCATTATAGAAATAATACATGCTTAATGTTAACAGCAATAACAGAAAGGTGGGCTGGGTTGGGGATGTGGCTCGGTGGTAGAAGCTGTTAATTTTTTTTTTGCCGTACTGGAAATGGAACTTGGGTATTCTACCTTTGAGCTACACCCCCAGCCTTATTTTATTCTTTATTTTGAAACAGGATCTCACTAAGTTGTGGAAGGCGTTATTCAGTAGTTGAGGCTGGCCTCCAACCTTCGATCCTCCTGTCTCAGCCTCCCAAGTACTGGGATTACAATCATGTGCCACCATGGCCAGCCTACAGTAAACATTTTAATTAAAATATAAATTGCAAGCTGGGCGTGGTACTCTTGTAATCTCAGTACTTGAGAGGCTGAGTCTGGAGGATCACAAGTTCAAAGCCAACTGGCAACTTAGCGAGGCCCTCTGCAACTTAGACCCTGTTCAAAAAAGAAATAAAACCAGGCTAGGGGTATAACTTGGAGGTAGAATGCCTCTGGGCTCAATCCCCAGTACTCTCCCTTCCCCCAAAAAATATATGTATATAATTTACATACAAAAAGTCTAAACAATAAACATGTTGCTTAGTGAATTTCTTTTTTTTTTTTTTTGTGGAATTGGGGATTCAACCTAGAGGCATTCTATCTCTGAGCTACACCTCCAGCCCTATTTTATTATTTATTTTGAAACTGTCTCACTATAAATTGTGGGAGATCTCATGAGATTGCTGGTGCTATCCATAAACCTGTCAGCCTCTCAGTACTGGGATTACAGGTGAGCGCCACTGCACCCTGGCCACTTGGTGAATTTCTAGTGTATTTTAACAAGATGAGCATACCATGAAACTGCCACCTGGGTCAAGAAGGAAAACACAACCACCATCCCGAAGTCATGCCCCTTCCCAGTTATTACCTCATTTAAAGTGAACCACTGTTCTGACTTCTTCTGTCATCATTGATTGGTTTGCCTGGTTTTTTTTTGCAGTACTGGGGATTGAACTCAGGGGCATTCTACCTCCGAGCTACACCCCCAACCCTATTTTTTTTTTTTTTTTTTGCGGTACTGGGGATTGAACTCAGGGACATTCTACCTCCGAGCTATACCCCCAGCCCTATTTTTTATTCTTTATTTTGAAACCGAGTCTCACTAAGTTGCGGAGTGCCTCACTAGGTAGCTGAGGCTGGCCGCGAACCCAGATCCTCTGGTCTCAGCCTCCCGAATGCTACAAGCGTGCGCCACCACGCCCGGCCCCAACCCTATTTTTTATTCTTTATTTTGAAACCGAGTCTCACTAAGTTGCGGAGTGTCTCACTAGGTAGCTGAGGCTAGCTGAGAACCCGGATCCTCCGGTCTCAGCCTCCCGAATGCTGGGATTACAAGCTTGAGCCACCACGCCCGCCTGGTTTTGCCTGTTTTTGAAACAGAGTCATATTCATCTTTTGTGTATGGTTTCTGTTTTTGTGAGGATTAAATGAGATAATTCATGATGACTGGCCCATAGTGAGAGCTCAATAAATGTTTACTGTTTTGTATTAGGAAGTAAAGATTAAAATGATTTAATTTAGCCGGGCGTGGTGGCGCACGCTTGTAATCCCAGCATTCGGGAGGCTGAGACCGGAGGATCTGGGTTTACGGCCAGCCTCAGCTACCTAGTGAGGCATTCTGAAACTTAGTGGGACTCGGTTTCAAAATAAAGAATAAAAAATAGGGCTGGGGGTATAGCTCGGAGGTAGAATGCCCCTGAGTTCAATCCCTAGTACCGCAAAAAAAGAAAAAAAAAAAAAAAGATTTAATTTGTAGGAACAAATTGAATTTTCATATTCTTAGTTGTCCCAGACCTTTTACCTGAATTTTCCGTAGTCCCTAGAATAACCCTCAAAGATAGGTTGGCCATAGTGGTGCATGCCTGTAGTCCATGGGAGACCGAGACAGGAGGACGGTAGATTTGAGGACAGTGCATGGTAACTTAGCAATACACTGTTTCAAAAATAAAAGTGACTCAGGATGTATTGTAGAGGTAGAACACCCCTGGGTTCAATCTCCAGTACCATACCAAAACAAAATAGCAAAAAGAAAAGTCCTCATAGGTAGAGTCCTCATTTTATATTTGAGGAAACTGAGGCTCAAGGTTAAATAGTTTCTTTTCTTTCTTTTTCTTTTTTCTTTTTTGGATATTGGGGATTCAACCCAGGGGCAGTCTACCCCTGACTTATTTTATTTTGAAATGATGAGCCGGGCGTGGTGGTGCACGCTTGTAATCCCAGCATTTGGGAGGCTGAGACCAGAGGATCCGGGTTCTTGGCCAGCCTCAGCTACCTAGTGAGACACTCCGCAACTTAGTGAGACTTGGTTTCAAAATAAAAAATAAAAAATAGGGCTGGGGGTATAGCTCGGAGGTAGAATGCCTCTGAGTTCAATCCCCAGTACCACAAAAAAAAAAAAAAAAAAGAGTCTCACTACTTGCTGATGCTGTCCTACCTGTGATCCTCCTATCTCAACCTCCCAAGTACTGGGATTACAAGCATGTGCCACCATTCCCAGCTCTTACTTTTTGTTTGAAATAGGGTTCCACTAAATTGTTGAGGGCCTCACCAAGTTGGTGAGATTGTCCTCTAACCTGCGATCTTCCTGTCTCAGCCTCCTAAGTACTGGGACACGGGTGTGTGCCACCACACTCAGCTAAATATCTTTCTTAAGGTGGTACTTTCCATTTCTGTCTTCCTTTTAAGCCAGTTCTCTTTCCATTACACTGTCCCCACTCCCCAAACCCCATGGTTTGATATGTCTGCTGGGGGAAGAGACTTATAGGGAACCCCAGACATTGCCTTTGCCTCCTGAGAGTTTTTAAGAAAATAAGCAGGACCAAGTCACAGGTCACTTATCAAGAAGGATGTATGGAAACAGTTTCCATGAAGGAACTAGTGAGACAGGAAGTAGACCAGGAAATAAATTGGGAGGGTCAGTATGAGAATAGCTACTTAGTTAGACATTAGAAACTGATGGCAGACAGGAAAGGCAAAGATAGAAAACAGAGAAGAGCTGGGCATGGTGGCGCATGCTTGTAATCCCAGTACTTGGGAGGCTGAGACAGGAGGATCGCAGGTTTGCAGCTAGCCTCAGATACTTAGTGAGAGTGAGACCCTCTGCAACTTAGTGAGACCCTATTTCAAAATAAAGAATAAAAAGTAGGGCTAGGGGTGTAGCTTAGAGGTAGAATGCCTCTGGGTTCAATCCCCAGTACCGAAAAAAAAAAAAAAACCCGAATAAAAAAAATGGGGCTGAGTGTGTAGCTCAGAGGTAGAAGGCCCCTGGGTTCAATCCCCAGTACTGCAAACAAAACAAAACAAAACAAAAAAACAGACGAAACAAGGTATAGGCATGCCACAAACTGGTTTGAGTCAGATGCCACGAAGAGTTCCTCTAATAGGAATTTCTCTTAATGCACAGGTTGCTCTTTCTTGTAGGACTAGGTGTAGATCCTTAAAGTGAAACACCAAACTGAGCAGAGCATGTAAGTCAGGAAGCAGGACACATGCATGGTTGAGATACCTGCATTTTTTAGTCAGCGATAAGTTTATTTCAAATCTTTTGAGATTTCACATGGGCGAGATGCTGAGAATACTGTAACTTTGTATAAATATATTTTATAACTGATGGTGTTCAGAAAGACTCAGATTTGAGGTAGACATCAGGGTAGAATTTTTTTTTCAGTCTTTGAAAAGAAACATGGTAACTGAAGTTAATGACTTGGCACTTTGTTCACCAATATAATTAAATTCAAATATAAATCTATATCTTTTTAATGTCTATTAATAGGTCAGACGTATGCCAGGTATTTTGCTAGGCTGATAATATGGGGGGTAAAATAGCACCCTTGCTGTGAACTCACATTGTAGACTAGAGAGAGGTACAAAAGCTAGTGACAATGGTTATCATTTGTGAGCATATGCTGACAAGAGCAAGGGGACACAGAGGAGTAGTTCTGTATGTTGGGTTTAGCTGGGAGAGGCAGAAAAGCCAAATTAACAGTGGCTTAAGTGAAAGATAAGTATTTCCCCCCATGTAAACATTTGGGTAGGTGGACTGGGGCTTATGTGGTATTCCATCGTGTTAGAATATCCATGTGGTAGCTGGGCATGGTGGCGCACGCTTGTAATCCCAGCATTCGGGAGGCTGAGACCTGAGGATCCGGGTTCGAGGCCAGCCTCAGCTACCTAGTGAGGCACTCCGCAACTTAGTGAGACTCGGTTTCAAAATAAAGAATAAAAAATAGGGCTGGGGGTATAGCTCGGAGGTAGAATGGCCCTGAGTTCAACCCCCAGTACCGCAAAAAAAAAAAAGAATATGCATGTGGTTGCTCTGCCATGTGTGGTCTCGGTCTCTTGGCTTGAGATGGTAACTTCTTGGTTTAAATAGTAGGATGGGGAAGACAGTAAAGAAGAGGAGGTGCAGAGCTGTCTCCTGAAGAAGGTCCCTGGAAACTTGGGGTTATATTCCATCCATGAGAGTTTGTTTATGTGGCTCCACTCCTGGCCTTGTGCTTAGCCAAAAAGAAAAAAAAAAAAAAAAAAAAAAAAAAAGGTGTGTGTGTGTGTGTACAGGGTTCCCTAATTTAGAA
Source organism: Graphiurus murinus (assembly GCA_004027655.1). Classification (NCBI taxonomy): domain Eukaryota; kingdom Metazoa; phylum Chordata; class Mammalia; order Rodentia; family Gliridae; genus Graphiurus; species Graphiurus murinus. Next base: position 7,686 of record PVLC010036354.1, read on the forward strand.
GAAATAGAGGATGATTTTTTTTTTCCACATTAACTAGCAGTCTCTGCCACCATTTCCACATTTTGCCTTCAGTGAAAAGGATGTCTAAAGTGAGGCCTAAAGGTGACCAGGAATTACCTGGTGGACAAGATAAGAAAGGCAAGAGTAACCTATTTAGAGGCAACAGTTGGAAGAGAGTTTGGATAAAAATGGAATTTCAGGTCTTATATATTTTTTTGCGGTACTGGGGATTGAACTCGGGGGTGTTCTACCTTTATTTTGAAGCAGGGTCTCACTAAATTGCGGAGTGCCTTACTAGGTAGCTGAGGCTGGCCGCAAACCCGGATCCTCCGGTCTCAGCCTCCCAAATGCTGGGATTACAAGCGTGCGCCACCACGCCTGGCTCTTATATTTTGCTTTAGCATTTCGTAGATAGAAGGGAATATCTCCAGATGAGCCCAAGAATCGTTGAGGGCTATCTCTGTCATTTTAATGAGTTTGTATTTTATTTTGTAGTCAGTGAGAGCCATAAAATTTTTTTAAGCAAAAGAGTGATATGACAAAGTTTCTGTATCAGAAGGCTCACCCTTATTATTTGGCATATAGGTTTTGTAATGAGCTCCGTTCAGCTCAAAGAGTACTTAGCTTTTCTAATGGTCGATGGGAGAAATAATGAGATGATTTTGAAACTGATCATAACAATCTACTTTTAGTTCTCCAAGTATACTAGGAGAGAGCAAAAGCAAGAGTGAGAGGGAGAGCCAGATAGTTTACTGGGGATTAAACCCAAGGGCTTTCTACCTCTAAGCTACATTCCCAGCCCTTTTCATTTGTTGTTTTGAAACAGGGTTTCCCTAGGTTGCTGAGGCTGCTCTTTTTTTTTGGGGGGGGGGGTACTGGGGATGAAACCCGAGGACATTCTACCTCTGAGATACAACTTCAGCCCTATTTTGTTTTGAAACTGAGTCTGGCTAGGTTGATGTGAGTTTCACTACTTGCTGAGGCTATCCTTGAACCCTCAGTCCTCCTGATTCAGCCTCCCAAGTACTGGAATTACAGGCATATACCACTACATCTGGCTCTGAGGCTGGTGGTCTTGAACCTGTGATCCTCCTGTCTAGCCTCCCAGGTAGTGGGATTATAGGCATGTGCTACCACACTGGCTGGTCCCTTAATTTTTAAAAATAGAATTCATATCATAAAATTTACCTTTTAAAAGTGTATAATCCAGTGATCTTTAATATGTTTAGTTGTGCAGCCATCACCACTTTATAGTTCTAGAACATTTTCATCAACTGAAAACAGAAACCCTTACTAATTAGCAGTTACTCCCCATGGACCCCTTCTACCAGACCTGGCAACAGCTATTTTCGGTCTCTTTGATTAGCCTGTTCTAGATGTTTTCATGTCTGACTTTTTCACTTAACATAATGTTTTCAGTATTCACAATGATTCACTATCATATCTTAATACTTCAACGTATTTATTTATTTTTGGTACTGGGGATTGAACCCAGGGGCATTCCGCCTCTGAGCTACACCCTCAGTCCTTTTTTTTTTTTTTGTGGTACTGGGGATTGAACTCAGGAGCATTCTACCGCTGAGCTATACCCACAGCCCTATTTTTTATTCTTTATTTTGAAACAGGGTCTCACTAAGTTGTGGAGAGCCTCATTAGGTAGCAGGGGCTGACCACGAACCTGAATCCTTCAGTCTCAGCTTCCCAAGTACTGGAATTACAAGCGTTCAATTTCCTCTTTTGAGTGAATATTTCATATATGGAATTTTTGTTTATCCATTTACCAGTTGTTTTACCTTTTACTTTGAATAGTGCTGCTGTGAGCATTCATGCAGGTTTTTGTGTGAGCATATATTTTCAGTCTCTTGTGAATATACCTGGTTGTCAAATTGCTGGGTTATTTAAACATTTTGAGGAACTGCCAGATTGTTTTCCACAGTGACTGCACCACTTTACATTCCCACCAGCAGTGTACGAAGGTTCCAGTCTTTCCATATCCTTGCCAGCATTCACCATCTTTTTGATTTAGCCATTCTAGAAGGTGTGTAAATAGGTTGTCTTTTTGTTATTGAGCTGTAAGCTTTTAAAATACATTGTGGATACTAGATCCTTATCAGATACATAATTTGTAAACATTTTCTTCCACTTCATAGCTTTCTTCCTATACTTTTTTTTCTTTTGCAGTTTTGGGGATTTAACCCAGTGTGCTAGGCAAGTGCTCTACACTGAGCTACATCCCAAGCCTAATGAGTCTATATTTTTAATTTTTCCTCTCTCTCTCTCTCTGTTTGTTTATATATATATTTTTTTGGTCCTGAGGATTGAACCCAGGCATTTTACCTCTGAGAGCTATGCCTCTAGCCTTCTCTATTTTTTATGTCAGAACAGGATCTCACTAAGTTGTCGAGGCCTTGCTAAATTGCTGAGGCTGTGATTCTCCTGTTTCAGCCTTCTAAGTACTGGGATTATAGGTGTGCACCACGATGCCTGGCTGCAATGATTCTTACTTAGTGTCCTTTGAAGCACAGTTTTTTGTTTGTTTGTTTGTTTTTGTTTTTGGTACTAGGGATAGAACCCAGGATCATTCTACCTGAGCTACACCCTCAGCCTTTTTAAAATTTTATTTATTTATTTATTTTGCAGCATTGTGGATGGAATCTGGGGGCATTCTACCTCTGAGCTACAGCCCCAGCCCTATGTTTTATCCTTTATTTTTAAACAAGGTCTCACTAAATTGCAGAGGGCCTCACTAAGCAGCTGAGGCTGGCCGCGAACCCGGATCCTCCAGTCTCAGCCTCCGAAATGCTGGGATTACAAGCGTGTGCCACCATGCCTGGTACAGTTTTTTGTTTTTGTTTTTGTTTTTGGTGGTACTGGAGATGGAACCCAGAAGCATTTTATCTCCAAACTAAACCCCTAGCCCTCTTTTATTCTTTATTTTGAAACAGGGTCTCACTAAGTTGCACAGGTCTTCACAAATTGCTGAGGCTGTCCTCGAATCTGCAGTTGTGTCTCAGCCTCCCAAGTACTGGGATTACATGCATGCACCACTACACCTGGCTAACACAGAAGTTTTAGTGGTTTTTCTTTTGTGGTACCGGGCATTGATCCCAGGGCATTCTACCCCTGAGCTACACCCTCAGCCCTATTTTATTCTTTATTTTGAAACAGGGTCTCACTAAATTATTGCGGAGGGCCTCACTAAGTAGCTGAGGCTGGCTATAAACCTGTGATCCTCCTATCTCAGCCTCCTAAGTACTGGAATTACAAGCCTGTGCCACCATTCCTGGCTGAAGTTTTAGATTTTGATAAAGTCTAACTTACCTGCTTATTTCTTTGGGTGCTTGTGCTTTTGTTATAATGTCTAACAAACTATGGGCTAATTCAGGATTATACAGAACAACGCCTATTTTCTTCAAAGAGTTTCATAGTCCTTTCCAGTTCTAAGGATTGATCTCAGGGATACTCTATCTCTGAGCTACACTCTCAGCCATTTTCAGTTTTTATTTTGGAACAGGTTCTTGCCAAGTTGCTGAGGGTCTCACTAAGTTGCCGAGGTTGGCATTGAACCTGCTCCTGTCTCACCCTCCTGTCTCACCCTCCCAAACACTGTGCCACTGCACCCAGCTTAGGTCTGATCCATTTTGAGTTAATTTTTATATATTATGTTATATATTTATTTATTTAATTTATTGTGGTACTGGGGATTGAACCCAGGGGCATTCTACCTCCGAGCTACACCCCCAGCCTTATTTTTTATTCTTTATTTTGAAACAGGGTGTCACGAAGTTGTGTAGGACCTCACTAAGTAACTGAGGCTGAGTGTGAACCTGCATAGGATCCTCTCTCAGCCTCCTAAGTACTGGGATTACAAGCCTGGATCATTACGCCTGGCTATTTTTTTATTTTTGCAGTACTGGGAATTGAACCCTGGGGCATTCTACCTCTGAACTACACCTCTAGCCCTATTTTGTATTCTTTATTTTGAAACAGGGTGTCACTAAGTAGTGTAGGGCCTCACTAAGTAGCTAAGGCTGGCTGCTAACCTGCAATCCTCCCCTCTCAGCCTCCCAAGTACTGGGATTACAAGCATGCGCCACCACACCACCTTACATTTTTTTTTTTTTTTTTTTATAGATGGATATACATTTATCTTAGTCTTATTTGTTGAAATTACTCTGTTTATCTCCCACCCCACCTCTCCCATTTCTTTTTTTTTTTTTTTTTTTGCAGTACTGGGGATTGAACTCAGGGGCATTCTACCTCCGAGCTACACCCCCAGTCCTATTTTTTATTCTTTATTTTGAAACTGGGTCTCACTAAGTTGCAGAGTGCCTCACTAGGTAGCTGAGGCTGGCCTCAAACCTGGATCCTCTGGTCTCAGCCTCCCAAATGCTGGGATTACAAGCATGCGCCACCACGCTCGGCTCACCTCTCCCATTTCATTGTCTTGTACTCCTGTAAAAAATCAGGTGACTGAAATTTAAAGGTTTATTTCTGGATGCTCAGTTCTTTTTTTGGCGGGTGGGGGGAAGGCACTAGGGATTAAACCCAGAGACATTCTACCTCCAAGCTGCACCCCCAGTCTGATTTTATTTATTTGGCAACAGGGTCTCACTGAGTTGCTGGGAGCCTTACCAAGTTTCTGAGGCTGGCTTTGAACCTGTTTGTGGTCTTCTTGTCTTTTTCATTGATCTATATGTCTATCCTTATGTCAGTACCACAGTTGGATGACTGTAGTTTTGTGTAAGCTTTATTTATTTATTTATTTATTTATTTATTTATTTATTGATGCTAGGGATTGAACTCAGGGATGTTCTAACTCCGAGCCATATCCCCAGTTCTATATTTTATTTTGAAACAGAGTTTTAGCTGGGCATAGTGCTGTATACTTGTAATCAAAGTACTTGGAAGGCTAAGACAGGAGGATCGCAGGTTCACAGCCAGCCTCAGCAACTTGTGAGGTTCTCCACAAGTTAGTGAGACCCTGTTTCAAAATAAAGAATAAAATAGGGTGGGGGGAGGGTGTGTAACTCAAAGGTAGAATACACCTGAGTTCAGTTTCCAGTACTGCAAAAAAAACAAAGAGTCTTGCTAAGTTGCCAAGGCTGACCTTGAACTTGTGATCTTCCTGTTTTAGCATCCCAAATACTAGGTTTACTGTGCCTCCAGACCCTGTGTGGTAGGTTTTGAAATGGGAAGATAGGAGATTTCCAAAATTTGATCGAGATTTTTTTGTTGTTGTTGTACTAAGGATGGAACCCAGGGAACTTCTACCTCCGGGGTATACTCCCAGCCCTATTTTATTTTATTTTTTGTGGTACTGGGGATTGAACTCAGGGGCATTCTACCTCCGAGCTATACCCTCAGCCCTATTTTTTATTCTTTATTTTGAAACCGAGTCTCACTAAGTTGCGGAGTGCCTCACTAGGTAGCTGAGGCTGGCCTCGAACCCGGATCCTCCGGTCTCAGCCTCCCGAATGCTGGGATTACAAGAGTGCGCCACCACGCCCGGCCCTATTTTATTTTTTATTTGGAAACAGGGTCTCACTAAGTTGCGAGGCTGTCCTAGAACCTGTGATCCTCCTGTCTCTGCCTCCCAAGTACTGGAATTACAGGCTTTCGTCACCAGGCCCAGCTTTCAAGATTGTTTTGACTGCTGTTAGAATCGGATTCTAGGGAACCACAAATAAAACTCATGAAATCGAAAGTAACTTGGCAAGGCAATTTACTTCTGTGCAGAAGGGTGTACAACCGACAGTCTGGTAAGCAAGCACGCTGAGAAGGCAATCCACTCAGTTTTTATCCCAAATGTGATTCTGCTCCTTGCCCTGATTGGTGAGGGCTTGGGTTCACAACTCTGAGAGATTGGGTATTTTCTAAGACAGTAAGTTTGAAACAAAGTTTAACATTCTGAAAGATTGCTGGTCAACTAAAGGTGGGTATAAACTAAAATGGCTGACTATGGCTGACACTCAGGAAGATTCATGGAGTAGAGCATACAGACACATGTGTGGTTGTAACAGGAATGCTACTTCAATAGAAAAGATTCTTTATTCCTTACAACTCCCAAACTATTTCTTGTTCTTGTTCCCTTGGTCTAAAAGATTTCTCCCTGCCCTTTTCTTGGTGGATTTTACATACCCTTAAGACTCTGATTGTTCCATTTTTGCTTTTGCAAAATGGGTTGCTCTCTCCTCAAGCCACTGCTTTATTTACTCCAGTCTTGAATGTAAGGGTGGGCAAACCAGAGCGAAATCCAATCTATTGTGTGCATTTTCATGAGCCAGGAGCTAAGAATACCTTTTACATTTTTAAAATGGTTATACAAATACCTACATAAAATGTTTGATTTTGCCTTTTGGCCAATAAAGCCTAAATGTTTAATTTAGCCTTTGGGGAAAAAGTTTGCCCATTCCTGTATTTATCATACAAAGTGTATGTAATATTTTATGTCTGTCATAGTAGACTGAGATTAACTATGGAAATACATGGTATATGATAGCAATTAAGTGAACAGTTTTGAATGAATGATGTGACCCAGTGTGTTTCTGTTATTTATTTATTGTAGTATTGGGGATTGAACCCAGGGGCAAGCTACCTCTGAGCCACACTCCCAGCCCCATTTTACTTTTTTTTTTATTATTGTGGTGTGTGTGTGTATGTGTGTGTGTGTGTGTTTTACTGGGGATTGAACCAGGGGCATTCTACCTCCTAGCTACACCCCCAGCCCTGTTTTATATTTTTTATTTTGAAACAGATTCTCACTAAGTTGCAGAGGGCCTCACTAAGTAACTGAGGCTAGCCACAAACCTTCGATCCTCCTTTCTCAGCCTCCCAAATACTGGGATTACAAGCATGCACCACCATGCCCAGCTCCTATTATTTTTTTGAAGCAGGGTCTTTCTCTGCTGAGGATCTCAACTAAGCTGCTGAGGCTGTCCTCAAACCTGTGTTCCTCCTGTCTAACCCTCTCAAGTCCTGGGATTACAGGTGTGCACCACTGCATCTGGCTTATTCAATTTTTTTTTTTTTTTTTTTGCAGTACTGGGGATTGAACTCAGGGGCATTCTACCTCTGAGCTATACCCCCAGCCCTATTTTTATTCTTTATTTTGAAACTGAGTCTCACTAAGTTGCGGAGTGCCTCACTAGGTAGCTGAGGCTGGCCACAAACCTGGATCCTCCGGTCTCAGCCTCCCAAATGCTGGGATTACAAGTGTGCGCCACCATGCCCGGCTTAAATTATTATTTAAAAAATTTTTACAGCTGGGCCTTCCAGGATCCTCCTATCTCAACCAGCTAAAAGAGTCCTTTGTGTGTGTGTGTGTGTGTGTGTGTGTGTGTGTGTGTGTGTGTGTTACTGGTAGCTGGGCGGGGTGTTGTACAATTGTAATCCTAGTACTTGGGAGGCTGAATACACACACACCTGTAGTCCCAGTACTTGAGAGACTGAGACAAGAGAATAGCAGGTTCTAGTACAGCCTCACAAATAGTGAGACCCTGTTTCAAAATAAAAATAACAAAATAGGGTTGAGGGTATAGCTGGGAGGTAGAATGCCCCGGGTTTGATCCCCAGTACCAAAAACAAAACAAAACATATTCATATGCATATGTACGTATAAATACCCACAGATACAGCATACAGAGCGAATACAGTTATATATTCAGTTAAGCTATATGATGCATTGTATTGGCATGGTTTTTTGCTTTTTCCTTGCCATACTGAAGATTGCATCCAACACCTTGGGTATTCTAGGCAAGAAGGTATTACAGACTAGTGAAACTTTTTTAAGTACAGCTGTTTCAGGATTGGACTATAAATTTGAATTCCCTTCCACAGAGCAAGTCAGGGATTAGAGTTGGTATTAATAAAAAGTGTGGTCGTTTGTTCAATATTTCTAAAGTTTGTGATTAACAGGACACTGGTAGCCTGTTTATTTTTTATTTTATTTTATTTTTTTTGCGGTACTGGGGATTGAACTCAGGGGCATTCTACCTCCGAGCTATATCCCCAGCCCTATTTTTTATTCTTTATTTTGAAACCGAGTCTCACTAAGTTGCGGAGTGCCTCACTAAGTAGCTGAGGCTGGCCGCGAACCCGGATCCTCCGGTCTCAGCCTCCCGAATGCTGGGATTACAAGCGTGCGCCACCA
>PVLC010036355.1:0-15836 GCA_004027655.1 Graphiurus murinus
AATCAACCCAAATTACCAAAATAAGAGATGAAAAAGGAGATATTACCACTGACAGTGTGGAAATACAGAAGATAGTCAGAAACTATTTTGAAAAACTGTACTCCAACAAAATGGAAGACCTAGAAGAAATTGACAAATTCCTAGACACATACAACCTCCCTAAATTGAGTCAAGAAGATATCGAAAACTTAAACCGACCGATAACAACCAAAGAAATAGAAACAGCAATAAAGAGTTTACCATCAAACAAAAGTCCAGGTCCAGATGGTTTTCCAAGTGAATTCTATAAAACATTTTTAGAAGAGCTAATTCCAATACTCCTCAAGCTATTCCGTGAAATAGAAAGAAACAGGACCCTTCCAAACACATTCTATGAAGCCAACATCACACTAATACCAAAACTAAATAAAGACAGCTCAAGAAAAGAAAACTATAGGCCTATATCATTGATGAACTTAGATGCAAAACTGCTAAACAAGATACTAGCAACCTGCATTCAAAACCACATCAAGAAAATTATACACCATGACCAAGTCGGGTTCATCCCAGGGATGCAAGGCTGGTTCAACATACGAAAAACAATCCATGTAATTTACCACATATATAGCTTTCTTTTTAAAGAAAACTTCATGTGTTGTGTCTTTCCATGTTAATGACAGGGATGATCAACATTACTTTATTTAGACTACATTGTGTTTGGTCATTCAGTGTCCTATGAATTGAACATTTATGTTGTTTCCAATTTTTTGTTATAAACAACATTGGGATGAACATCCTCTCATGTATTTTTGTGTGCCTGAAATGGATTACAGGTAACAAAATAATGAATTGGATATATACTAAATTGCTTTCCAATTAGGATGACTTGTCCAGGTTAGAAGAACAAGTAACATAACTGAGCCCCAAGCTTTCTGCTTTTTTCCTCATTTGTACATTGTTTTTCAATCCATGTAAATAAACTGGGCTAAGGTTTACCATTCATAGCAACTAGTATTTCCTCAGAAAGGATATTACACACCACCTTGTTCCATGTCATTTTGCAGCTCTATTGACATTAGCTGCTCAGATTCAACCCCTAGCCTCAGTACAAATATGGGCGTTATGAAGTCTGCCCTGCTGTTGGACAAATTAACTTTGTGATTTTTCTGTCATAGTTTCTGGGTTATGGTTTTCTATTTGTCTTAGCTTTTGGGGGGGGGGGGTGCTGGGTATCAAACCCAGGGCATACATATACTAACCAAGCAAACTAAGCACACATTCTACCACTGAGCTACAACCATCAGCTCAAGTCTTCATACCTCTTGAGTTCTTTACTCTGATTGTCCCATTTATTTTCAGTTAGTGGTATGCCAGATGGAGAAAACACCCATATTTTCCTTTTTGTACCACAGTTAGTATAGTTTAAACAGATGAATTAAAAAGAAAATTCTCCCTTGAATATTGATGAATTCCATGCAGAATTCTGTGGAAAGCGTAGGCTCTGTTGGTGTGAGCACCTGCTACTCAGGATGCAGTAGGAGGGAGACAGTCCTGACAGAGCTCCCAGCAGAGCGGACACCAAGCAATTGTGATTTTGAATGAAGAGGTCTTGCAGGACTCTGGTAGCACACAGCAAGCAGGCAGGGACTGTCTGAAAGTAGTAGGCTGAGGTAGCAGAGCCGAGTCCTCCTGGGTTTCCATATATGTTAGGCTGAGGTCTTAGCACTGAAAGTTTGCCCCTGTAGAATTCTGTGTAGATCTAACTCCAGATTCACTTTCATATTTGCTTTAGAATAGTTCCCAAATTTCATTTCCAAAATTAAATTGAACTCTTCCTTTATTCTTGAGAAAGTGGTGATTAGGTTCACTATCTCATGTTTGAGTCTTCCTCTCTTTTTCCTTAGCAGGGCCATTCTTGAGTATGTGTCATGCTGTCTAGCAGGTAGATAAAGGCCTCTCTTTGTCTTTACCTTCTATTAACGCTTTAGGTTTTTGTTCCAGAACAAGGGAGTGAATGAAGGAACATAAATTCTTACAGACCACTGCTTTTCATGACAAACACACACACACACACACACACACACACACAGACTTTACCTGAGCGAACTGCGTCACTGACGTCCTTCCCTCTGGATCATCTGTGCTGGCTGCTACACACACCTGCTGTTCCAGGTTCTCGTGGGACTAGAATAAAAGCAACATGTAGTTAGGAGGCTAGCTGAACATAAACACTGCAGGCCACTGAAGTGGAAACATACATTAATTCAAAGAAAGAAAAAGAATATGGGTAAAAGTGGTCATTAATCATGCTCAGCATAGGTCTGGCCTCCTTACAGGGGTTACTTGAACTGCCACAGTAGAAGTACCTGTACTTGTACCCATACTTGGGTGTTCTCAGCGTCTCACAAGGGCTATCTCGTGAGACACTGGTGAACTTTTGCCCAGGGGCCCAGCCCAGCAGTCAGGGAAGCACCCAGAGAAGCAGGCATTGCATGGTGGCCTATGTACACACAGAGCCCAGCTTCTGGTGGTCAGGATTTACCACCCTCTAAAACTTACTATTCAGGTAATATGTGTAGCCGCAGAAAAGAAAAATGAGCAAAAAACTAATTGTGAGACAATGTTTTTAATAAAACTAGGTTTTTAAAAAAAAAATCTCACAACTTAGTGAGACCCAGTTTCAAATAAAGAATAAAAATAGGGCTGGGGGGGTAGCTCGGAGGTAGAATGCCCCTGAGTTCAATCCCCAGTGCCACACACACACAAAAAAAATCTCAGACATTGTAAAGGAATGAATTAAGTAAAATTCCTAGATATCTCCATTAAGCAACTGTTTGAGCCTACTCTAGGCATTGGGTGATGCAGGGATATGGGAGTTACATCAAAAAAGATGGAGATCCAGCCCTCCAGAAGCCCACAGTCTAGTGAGAAGCAAGCGAAGAGTAGTCAGCCTGCAACCAGTCAGTGCTTCAGCTCACACGAGAAGGTAAATCAGAGGTCCATGTGCTGTGTAGGAATGTTCTAGGGTCTGTATGGCCTTGGAATCTACAATGGTGAGAATTTGTCAGCATGGAAGAAACAAGGTACAGAAAGGCAGGAGGCTATGCCTCCCTTGCTGCACTCCTGGAAGCCCTGGCTGTGTTCTGGGTACTGATAGCTGCTGCACACCAATAGCTCACACTAGAGCATTCCTGCACTAGTGTGAGCTATTGGCGTGATACACGGAGAAAGCAAGTCCCTGTGCCTGGTGTTCTACAAACTGAGAACAATGTCAGCCCAAGTCCTACGCCAGGAACACCGTGAACGGCAGGCAAGTGTGACTTAAAGCGTAGGGCCACTGGGCTCCAGAATGCAGTGGTCCTCAAATCATCTGCAGAAGGAAAAAAAGGAAGGTTCTGTGCACATCGCAGCTGGGGACCCCTGGCTGCTTTCTTCTGGACTTTTTTGTGCTAACAATGCAAAGAGTTCATATCTGAACTGTGAACCCCTTTCTGTTCCCCCTCTATTCTGGGATGGGCTGAGTTGCCTCAGGAGCCCTCAGGTTGAGAAACACCTGGTTAGACCACAATTAACAAAATTACAAGGCTGAAGAAGAGTAGAAACTAAAATATAGCCAGGAAATGACTCAAGAACTTGAAATAGACACAGAATTACCCTGTTCGCAAAGAATGTAACAACTATTTTAGACTAAAAATATATATATAGGCATTGGGAAAATGACACACCTGAATGTAGGATAGCAGTAAGATGACTAGAAATTGGCCACAGCCTGCAACTCTTCAGGTGGACTCTGAAAAGGGGGCATGATACCAAATTTGTGCACCAGCCATTAAGGGCCAACCTGGGAATGTCTTGCCATTAGGAAAATAGGAATGTTCTAGGCAGTGCCTCAGAATGTCTTACACTTTGGTGGAATTGACCCAATGGCTTCAACTTGGCTTCTGCTCTGCAACTTCAGACAGCATTTCACTCTTGCCATTCTACAGATGAGGTTCAGTAGCTTGCAAAGATCACACAGCTACCAAGAAACAGGGCCAGGTTTCTAACCTAGATCTATTTGGATTCTAATGTCTGTGGCCTCTGTACAAAATTACAAGGCCACATACAATATCATGCTGTCTCGTCTTTTTTTTTTTTTTCTCTTGCGGTACTGGGGATGGAACCCAGGGACATTCTACCTCCAAGTTACACTCCCAGCCCTATTTTTTATTCTTTATTTTGAAACAGGGTCTCACTAAGTTGCAGAGGGCCTCACTAAGTTGCTGAGACTGGCTATGAACTTGTGATCCTCCTGTCTCAGCCTCCCAAGTACTGGGATTACAAATGGGTACCACCACACCTGGCTAGCTGTCTCATCTATTCAGAACACCCAATTACATGTCAGAAGAGGGGCTGGAACCCAGGGGCATTATACCTCCGAGCTACACCCCTAGTCCTATTTTTTTTTTTTTTTTTTTTTTTTGCGGTACTGGGGATTGAACTCAGGGGCATTCTACCTTTCTACCTCCGAGCTATACCCCCAGCCCTATTTTTTATTATTTATTTTGAAACCGAGTCTCACTAAGTTGCGGAGTGCCTCACTAGGCAGCTGAGGCTGGCCGCGAACCCGGATCCTCCCGTCTCAGCCTCCCGAATGCTGGGATTACAAGCGTGCGCCACTACGCCCGGCCCCTAGTCCTATTTTTTATTCTTTATTTTGAAACAGGGTCTCACTAAGTTACAGAGATCCTCACTAAGTCGCTGAGGCTGGCCACAAACCCAGATCTCCTGTCTCAGCCTCCCAAGTACTGGGATTACAAGAATCAGAGAGCCGGACCAGACCACAGCTCTCAGCCTGCATGTGGTACAACTGCATTTATTGTGTATTTTAAAATACTTAATTAGGTAGCTTGATGTGTCTTCGTTACCTTTACAAGACATTTTAGACAGACCTAGTTCCCAAATCCTGGACCCTATCAGGTTCTTGCCACACTCAAGGTACTGGGTAAACTATGCACAATCTGAATCTAATGGCCAATGAAAAACATTTCTATTTAAAGAGTAAAGACTCATAAGGACCTTATAACAAACCACCCTCACCCCGTTGGTAGGGAGGGCATTTTTACAAAATATAGCAGGAATGGACAAGGCATATTGTTTGAGATTGGATCCAGAGTTGGTGAGACAAGCAGAATTAGCATCTTCACAAAAAGATCAAATGGGGGCTGAACTTGTAGCAATGCACAGTGGTAGAGCACATGCCTACCTGCACATCCCTGGTACGGCAAAAGGAATAAAAATAAAAATAAATGGAGTTAAAGAATTCTAAAACACCAAAATCTGGCAAACACCATTTTTAGGAGGAAATTAGGTCGCAGCTGCATAATGAAAATGACTATAAATTTACATTCACTTAAGATACATTATGAGTATGTAATGTACATTTACGTTCACATTAAATTGTGAATAACAAGAACTTATGTGATCAAAGAACAAAAATGTATTGTCTTGGTGAAGGGGAACTAACAAGATGAAGTAATAGAAATAGTTTTTCAACCAGTTTTGGAAAAATCCTTTCTCAAAGTAGAAAATAAAAAACCCAGCTTGAAACTGAAATTCCATCCCAAGAATACAAGTAGACAACATTTTAGTCTGTACCAAGGGAAAAAAAAAAAAAAAATGAAGCTATTTCCAGAAGAAATTCCACAGAGGGCCCCAAACTTTAATGTCCAGACTCCTTTAACATTTTCACAAATTATCTTGGCCTTCAGCTTGCTTGTGTTATTGTCTATCTGACTTTTATCACATTAGAAATTAAAACTAGCCGGGCGTGGTGGCGCACGCTTGTAATCCCAGCATTCGGGAGGCTGAGACCGGAGGATCCGGGTTCGCGGCCAGCCTCAGCTACTTAGTGAGGCACTCCGCAATTCAGTGAGACTCGGTTTCAAAATAAAGAATAAAAATAGGGCTGGGGGTATAGCTCCGAGGTAGAATGCCCCTGAGTTCAATCCCCAGTACCGCAAAAAAAAAAAAAAAAAAAAGAAATTAAAACTGCCAGGCGTGGTGGCGCACGCTTGTAATCCCAGCATTTGGGAGGCTGAGCTGCGATCTAATTTCCTCCTAAAAATGGTGTTTGCCAGATTTTGGTGTTTTAGAATTCTTTAACTCCATTTTATTTTTATTTTTATTCCTTTTGCCGTACTGGGGATGTTCTCGGCCAGCCTCAGCTACCTAGTGAGGCACTCTGCAACTTAGTGAGACCTGGTTTCGAAATAAAGAATAAAAAATCGAGCTGGGGGTATAGCTTGAAGGTAGAACGCCCCTGAGTTCGATCCCCAGTGCCACAAAACAAAAAACAAAAAAAACCCATTAGATGCTAATATGAAACATTTTTATAAAAAATAATTTTCCAAAATGAAATATAATTATTTCTGAAAATCTCTTTAATATCTAGCACAACAGAAAGTAGCTGGATTCCCATCTGTCTTTGCATGCTTTGTATGCAAGTATGTGAAGAAAATCTTGACGACCTACAAGTACACAGATGGAAGAAGGAGGAATATTTAAAATAGCCTTTTCGAGCCGGGCGTGGTGGTGCACGCTTCTAATCCTAGCATTTGGGAGGCTGAGACCAGAGGATCTGGGTTCGCGGCCAGCCTCAGCTACCTAGTGAGGCACTCCGCAACTTAGTGAGACCCTGTTTCAAAATAAAGAATAAAAAATAGGACTTGGGGTATAGCTCGGAGGTAGAATGCCCCTGAGTTCAATCCCCAGTACCACAAAAAAAAAAAAAAAAAAAAGCCTTTTCTCATAATTGGCATATTCTTGATACAACACCAAAACCCAAGAAGTGGTAGATACGTAAAGGTTTGCACATAGAATCTGAAACCTTAACAGTGAACTTGAAATACTCTTATATCAAAATCTATTAGTCTATCTTGCACTTTGAATAGCTGTTTAATTCACATATAAGTTTGTAGCACTGCACATAGGATATTTGGAAAATACTGGCTAACTTAACTATACTTAAAACTTTTCAAATGTTGATACATTTTATCCTGCCATTTGTTGACAGTAAATAAGCCATGTTTGTTAAGCACCCTCAGAAAATTCTGGGTTAGGAAGGTGCAAAGCCCCTGTGGCATACACAGGCTTTCCAAGATTTTCACTTCCACCTGAAAGCTTACCAAATCACTTGTTATCCTGAAGTGAGAGGCTCACTACATTCATTAAAGTGTCCACCAAACATCCAAGTCTGAATGATCCTCGTGTGCCTGTTGCTCTTCTTAGCAGTGATAGTGCTCCATGAAGGAAAAGGCCAGTTGAGCTCACAATGTAAGTGCCACTTGGGTGCTTTCCTAAGACATTTGTAGTTCTGCAGGTGCCAGGCCTTTGGTTCTGTTGGTCTCTGTTTTTTCATTTGTTTTTTTCTTTTCGTTTGTTTTTTTCTTTTCGAAGGTAGAATGCCCAGAGGCTACATCCCCAGCCCAATTTTATTTCTTATTTGGAAACAGGGTCTAACTAGGTTGATGAGAGTCTCACTACTTGCTGAGGCTGTCCTCGAACCTGTGATCCTCCTGTCTCAGCCTCCCAAGTATTGCGATTACAAGTGTGTGCCACCATGCCCGGCTATGTTGGTTTGTTTTGACTGTGAGTGATGACTGAAGAACACAGTTACTGGCAGTAGCTAGTTAATGCATAGCTTGTACTGGCAGGACACCCAACAGCGACTCCTCCCCCAACCCCCCACCCTCATCTCAGTGTTCCAAGCATTCGCCACCATGCTCAGCTGACATTAGGTATCTTTTTTGTTTGGTTTGGTTTTTTGTTTGTTTGTTTGTGGTACTGGGGATTGAACCTAGAAGCATTCTACTTTCGAGCTATACCCCCAGCCCAATTTTATTTCTTATTTGGAAACAGGGTCTCACTAGGTTGATGAGAGTCTCACTACTTGCTGAGGCTGTCCTCGAACCTGTGATCCTTCTGTCTCAGCCTCCCAAGTACTGGAATTACAAGCGTGGGCCACCATGCCCGGCTTAACATTAGGTATCTTTTAAACCCCAAACCTGGCGGACTTGAGGAACCCATTGGGATTCTGGGCCATTTGGCGCATTACATAGCATGGGGTTTCCTGCAGAGGCAACTCACTGGCTGGCTTACCTTGAGCTGCGGTGGGAAGCCCTTCGCACTGTCCTGTTGGCTTCCACCTGCCAGTGGCGGGCCTGGGTTCTTCCGGGGCTGCTGGACGATCCCATCGGGCACCTGCACAGTTATGTACCGGGCCAGGCTTTGCACACAGCTGCAGCAGCGTTCCAGCGCCTGTTCCTTTGACTCTCCACTGAACTGTACACGAAACATGCGGCTCTTGTTCTGTTTGACACATCAAAAGCTATCCTTAGAGACCCTCATCATATCACTGAACCATGACTTACTGTAGGGTCTTCTAGTGAGTGGGTTCCTTTGGCTTAGAGAGGGCAGAGGTGTGGATAAGGGTGCAGTTATCTTGGCTTGTTGGTACAGGTAGAGAAAAACCAAAAATTCATTTTCTCTCCCCTTTTGAAAGCTGTTCCTCATATTGAAATTCACTTCCCTTAGGGAATGAAACCAGCAAAAATGGAAAAGCCCCTATCAGACAAGATTGCTGTACTGACTATGGTGGAAGATCGATGTTTGTCTTGCTTTGCAATACAGTTTTATAAAAGCTTTGAATTCCTTAAGTGGGAAATTAGGATAATACAGCATAGTCCTGGCTCAACAAAATTTTTCTAAATCGAGTAAATGAAAAAGCAAACTAGAAAGAGGTGACATTAAACAAGGCAGTGAACTTAAGCAACACTGGGAAGGAGGGGACAGGCAGATGCTGAAAGAGAATGCATCACGTGTCGCATATTAGTGTCCTTTATCTTGGGAGGCCAGACTATCACACAAGTCATGTGAGGGAATGTTGCCTTTAATTTCATGAGTTACAACTGTTGGAAAATTAGCAAATGTGGGACAGAGGCAATTACATTATTGAATCTGGCCACTGCATCAGTTATTTGTAAGTTCAAAAATATACCTAAATTGTAACAATAACAACATAGAACCATAAAAACTAGTAATAGTTTCTTCTTTTTTTAGTCTAATATTTCATCTAGTATAGACAGGTCAACTTATAAAAGCCACTCCAAACAGAATTGTATGTATATGTTCTGTTTTGTTTTTTGTTTTTTTGCAGTAATAGGGATGGAACCAGGGGCATTCTACCTCCGAGCTACAGCCCCAGCCCTATTTTTTATTCTTTATTTTGAAACAGAGTCTCACTAAGTTGTGGAGGGCCTCACTAAGCAGCTAAGGCTGGCCGCAAACCCAGATCCTCCAGTCTCAGCCTCCCAAATGCTGGGATTACAAGCATGTGCCACCATGCCTGGCATGTTCTGTTTCTTATAGATTGCATGATGACAGTCTTTTTAACTTATTAAATGTTTAAGCCATATTATGATCATGAAAACATATCTAACCATAAACAGTCCTTGATTTTCCTGTTCACAGTTTATACTATTTAAATAGACTCATTAGCCAGGCATGGTGGCACATCTGTTATTTTAGTACTGGGGAGGCTGAAATAGGAGAATCACAGGTTTGAGGCCAGCCTCAGCAACTTAGTGAGACCCAGTTTCAAAATTTAAAAAAGTAACTCGGAGGTAGAACACCTCTGGGTTCAATCTCCAGTACCACAAAAATAATAAATAGATAAATCCATCAAACAAAGGCATTTATTTAGATTCTAGAAAACTCTTGGCATGGCTAAGACATGATAAACACAACAGATGTCCCTACACCTTTGCATTGCCACCATTTGCTTCTCTTCATATTTTAATTAATTTAAAATTTCCCAAGTATAAATTAATCCATTACTATTACCCCCCGACACTGCAATATGAGAAATATTCTAACACATACATAAGTATGCATACATATATACCCTTATGCATAGATATATTTATAGGTCATATATATAATATGTAGGTTACATATTGTGTATATATTTTTAAGCTACACTGCTATTCTATAGCCCAATTTTTTAATTTGACAATAAGTATATAAAAATAGTATGTACTTTTAAAGGCTGACGAGTATTCCTTTATTTAACTGCTCCCCTACTGACAAACATTTAGGTTATTTCCAGCCTGTTTTCCTATTATAAACTGCAAAGCTTTGATAAGCACTCTTATACATTACATCTTTTGTATAAATGCCTAAAAGCAGATTTGCTGGGTCACAGGACATGTGTACTTCATAGTGCAGTACATGATGCCACACTGCCCGTGGCAAGATAGAACCAATTTATGCCCACCAAAAGTATGCACCCATTTCCCTGTACCCTCTGACATGGAAATCCTTATTCTTTTTGTCAACCTGCTAGGTTAACATAGATTTTTGAATATTTCATTTATTTGATTACAAATGAGGCTGAATTTTTTTTTTTAATGCTTACTGGACATTTGTATTTTTTTCTTTTCTGTATTGCCTATTCATGTCCTTAGCTGTTTTTCTCTTGGATGAATAATCTCCAAATTATCAAGTCTTTGAAAGCTAACTTCCTCTAAGGAAGGGAAAAGAACTGATAAGAGAACTATACACTCAGCTTATGATAATGTTATGAATCTTTGTGAAATCGAGCTGATTTCATGTTTACTGTTAATTAGCTGTTTCCAACTCACCCTCTCCCACCTCTTTTTTTTTTTTTTTTTTGGTACTGGGAACTGAACCCAGGGGCATTTTACCTCTGAGCCACAACTCCAGCCTGTTTTTTTTTTTTAATTTATTTTTGGGTGGTACTGGGGATGTACTCAGGGGCATTCTACCTCGAAGCTACGCCCCCAGCCCTATTTTATTTTTATTTTGAAACAGAGCCTCGCTAGGTTGTGAGTCTCACTACTTGCTGAGGCTATCTTCGAACCTGTGATCCCCCGTCTCAGCCTCCCAAGTACTGGGATGATAAGCGTGCGCCACCATGCCTGGCCTATTTTTTATTTGAAACAGGGTCTCTCTAGGTGGCTGAACCTGGCCTTAAACCTGCGATCCTCCTGTCTCTTATCTCCCAAGCAGGTTTTGAGGCATCATGGCACCCTGGAAATGGGATGCCCAGCATGTCGTAGGGGAGCCAGGGAGACCTTAGAGGCTACATAAGCCCAGGGGATTTTTCCTGCTGGTTTTAGATTCATTGTCCAGATCTATAAAAAATTTTCCATTACTTCAGGACCCCAACTGAAAGTTTCCCTCGCCATTAACAGTCAATTCCTGTACTATAGAAAATGTAGGGGAAAGTACAGAAAAAAACTTAAAGAACACTATGGTTTGGATATGATTTGACTGAGTCTCCTAAGAGATCATGTGTTGAAATTTAATCCCCATTGTGAAGTACTAACATGGAGGAAACAATCTACTATAGCTTTCAAAGGTGGAGGCTTTAGGAAGTGATTAGGTAAGTTCACCAGGACAGAGCCACTTGGCATTCTGGTGGCTTGATAAGCGGGAGAGACCAGACATACACTTGTGCCTCTTGGCTCTTGCCATGTGATATGTGCCACTTTGGGACTCTTGACAATAAGGTCATTGCCAGATGCAGAAAGTTACTCAACCTCAGGTAATCCATTATAATAATGCAAAATGGACTAATACAGCCAGAGAGGGAACTTCAGTATTTTTTTTAAATTCTCTGCTTTAAAGCCAAGAGGTAATCTTCAAAGCTCAGGGCAAATAAAATCACCAAAAAACTCTTCAGTGAGTTACTGTGAGAAGTAAATAGGACCGTAAATAGGAGTGAATCCTTTGAGCCAAAGTGCTCTTCATAGAGGGAATTATATGTCCACTGTTAGCCTATCAGCCAAAATCTATTTGTTCAGAGCTGCTGAGAAAAGGAGGCCCATTTTAAAAGTAGGTATAATGTATTCAATCTATGAATTACAATCACAAGTGAGAAAATATGTAATATTTATTACCCACTGAATTATTATATTAAATTTCTGTTAGCCGGGCGAGGTAGTGCATGCTTGTAATCCCAGTACTTGAGAGGCAGCGACAGGAGCATCACAGGTTCGAAGCCAGCCTCGGCAACTCAGTGAGGCTCTCAGCAAGTTAGCGAGACCCTGTTTCTAAATAAAACATAAAATAGGTCTAGGGGTATAGCCCAGAGGTAGCCCATTCCCAGTACCACAATAAATAAATAAACAAATAAATAAGTAAATTTGTTAAAATTGGCATTTTGTTTCTAACGTTTGTTTGTTTATTTATTTATTTAGTGGTACTGGGGATTAAACCCAAGGGTGTTCTATCTCTGAACTACACCACCAGTCCTATTTTTTATTCTTTATTTTGAAACAGGGTCTTAGTCAGTTGCGGAGGGCCTCACTAAGTAGCTGAGGCTGGCCGCAAACCCAGATCCTCCAGTCTCAGCCTCCCAAGTACTGGGATTACAAGCATGTGCCACCACGCCCAGCACATTTGTCCATTTAAACAATAGTAATTGTGGCATAATACTTAGTACAAAAGCTGTTCAAGGCAAGAATGATACCACTTGTCAGGTAAGGCAAAAAGAAGCAGCTGATGGTTTAGTAGTAATACATTCTATCAAGTTGACAGATCAAAGGTAGAAAAAATAACATAGGTATCAGAAATATTTAATAAAAATATGTAATCTTGATAAAAGTACAAGTAAATAAACTGTTGTTCAAAAAATACCTGTTTGCATAGAATATCCAATCAATAGCCAGAAATATACTTAACATCTAAACACCACTTTCCTAGTAGCAGGTGGGCATGGTGGTACATGCCAGCTACTGAGGTAGGAGGATCACAAGTTTAAGGCCAGCCTCAGCAAGTTAGAGACTGTTTCAAAATAAAAACAAAAAGGACTGGGGATAGAGCACTGTGGTAAAGTGCCACTGGGTTCAACCCCCAGCACCAAAATAGAATTAAAAAAAAAAAAAACACTTCTCATGCAAGCCAGGAAGATGTCAAGGATGTCATCATAACCAAATGATTACATGTTCTGGAAGGCCTAGACAATGTGAGATAGAGAATGTTATAAAAACATAAATCAATGGAAATAAAATTAGTGTTTGCCAATTATAAAATTACTTTCCTCGAAATTTAAAAATGTAGCAAATTGTCATTGTTAAAAGTTTAGTAAGGAGGCTAAATTTAAATTGATTCAGATAAAATCCAATACTAAGTAGTTGGAAGCTGGGCACCATAGCACATGCCTGTAATCCCAGTTCTTGGGAGGCTGAGACAGGAGGATTCAAGGCCAGCCTCAGCAATTTAGCAAGGCCCTGTTTCAAAATTAAAAACAACAACAACAAAACCAGGTGTGGTGGCACACACTTGTAATCCCAGTATGTGGGAGGCTGAGATAGGAGGACCACAGGTCCATGGTCAGCCTCATCTACTTAGTGAGGCCCTCTATAACTTAGTGAGACCTTATTTCAAAATAAAGAATAAAATAGGGCTGGGGGCATAGCTCAGAGGTAGAATGCCCTTGAGTTCAATCCCCAGTGCCCCCCCTCACACACTAATAATAATTAGTAGTAGTAGTAATAATAATAATACAGGTGTGGTACACACACTTGTAATCCCAGGACTTGGGAAGCTGAGACAGGAGGATCATAGGTTTGAGGCCAGCCTCAGTAGCCTAGTGAGATTCTTAGCAACCTAGCAAGACCTTCTTTCAAAACAAAAAAATTAGAAAGGCTGGGGGTATATCTCAAAGGTAGAATGCCCTTGAGTTTAATCCCCAGTACCAAAAAATAAAATAAAATAATAAAATAAATAAAATATAGGCTAGGGATGTAGCTTAGAGGTAAAATGCCTAGAAGTAGAATATCTTAAGAGGTTGAATACACAAAAATAAGTATTTTTGTGATAAAGAATGTCATTTATAGTAACAACAGGTAGAAGGTTCCCAGTCTTAAATTTTTAAAAAAAATTTCTATATATGATATATACAAAAATGTATTAAAACATAATTGTGCAAATTATAATACATATAGTGTTTAAGTACTTTGAAGAGAAAATTAAGGCTAAAATGAAGACCAGTGATTCATAAAGAAATACAGATGTCTAACAAAAATTTTCATTCTCTACTAGTAGTTATCATAAATGCAAATTAAAGGAAGTTGTTCATTTCTGCCTATCAAATTGGAATCTAGTTTGTAAATTTAAATTGTGTCACCCTGTTGGAGAGGATTGGGATAAATTAACTTTCCACACGTTACTAGTATGGTAGAAACAGGGAAAACTTATCTGGAAGGCAAATTTATAAAAGAAATGTTCATACTTCTAGGATTTTTATCTCAAGAACCCTATAAATCTTACTAAAATCAATAGTTTTTAATAGTGAATACATGGAGATTAGTTAAATCATGATGCATTCAAACAGTAGCCATTAAAAATATTTTTAAAGATTATAATAACTTGGTATAACATATAATGCTATATGACAAAAATACAGAATACTATTATAATCTTATTTTTGTAATTATCCATGTGGTAGGCACTATTAGTTGCCATGAACCAATCTATAATAGAGATTGGAAAAGCCAAACACTCATCTTCGTAACATTTGCAGTCAGGGAGAGCCATATCACAGTATTCTGGGCTGTGACACATAAACACTCATCTCCTGGTAGTTGTGGAAGGAGAGAACCTTACAGGAAAGTTATGCTTTCCTTACAAAAGAGACAGGAGACACTGACCTTCCTCAAATGGAAATATGATAGGGCTGCAGTTGCCATTTTGCAACTGGGAAAGAGAGGCCAAGAGAATTAACAGAGCTATTGACCTGGACAACGTTGAGTTGCCAAATCCATGCTAGCAACTGCCTATTTCCTGATTTCTTATTAAGTGAAAAAAGGAAATTTATTTATTTTGTTTTAGGCCATTACAGCTAAATTTTCTGTTATATTATGCCTAGTCAAAACTCCAAAATGTTAATAATAAAGTGGTCAAATTATGGTTGGTTTTTAAAAAATTAAAACTCAAATATTAATCAGAGCATTTTGTAACTTTTTTGGGGGGGGGTACTGAGGATTGAACCTAAGGGCATTCTACCTCTGAGTTATACCAACTTAGCCCCATTTTTATTTTTTAAACAGGCCCTCACTAAGTTGCAGAGGGCCTCACTAAGTTGCTGAGGCTGGATGTCAACCTGTAATTCTGTCTCAACCTCCCCAGTACTGGGATTACAAGCGTGCCACCGTGCCGGCATGTTGTAACTTTTTAAAAGACCTATGCATGAGCCGGGTGTGGTGGCGCACTCTTGTAATCCCAGCATTCAGGAGGCTGAGACCGGAGGATCCAGGTTCGCGGCCAGCCTCAGCTACCTAGTGAGGCACTCTGCAACTTAGTGAGACTCAGTTTCAAAATAAAGAATAAAAAATAGGGCTGGGGGTGTAGCTCGGAGGTAGAATGCCCCTGAGTTCAATCCCCAGTACTGCAAAAAAAAAGAAAAGAAAAAGACCTATGCATGATGTGGTCCTGGGCTAAGGTAGACCAATGGGCAGCTGGTTTACTGATAGCTAGTCATAAACTTGGCTATTGGCTTCCTCATATGTAAAATTCAAACAGAGGTTTCTAAATGTTTTGGAATGTGTGTCTCGGACATCTCATAAGACAGTGGATCCTTCCCAGAGCCATGTTTTTTTTTTTTTTTTTTTTTTTTGCGGTACTGGGAATTGAACTCAGGGGCATTCTACCTCCGAGCTACACCCCCAGCCCTATTTTTATTCTTTATTTTGAAACCGAGTCTCACTAAGTTGCGAGTGCCTCACTAGGTAGCTGAGGCTGGCCGCGAACCCGGATCCTCCGGTCTCAGCCTCCCGAATGCTGGGATTACA
>PVLC010036356.1:0-16222 GCA_004027655.1 Graphiurus murinus
TCCCTGTTACCTCCTTTCCCCATACAGGACATTGAGATTGACGCTGGTGTTCTTACATATGTTCATAAGTCAATGGAAGTGATTCCTGTTCCTCCATCGATTCTCCCCCGCCTTCCCCTAGATCACCTCCTTTGCTCCATTGGAGTTTCTCCTCCATTATCTGACGTCCTTCTGGTATTGCAGTTACTCCCTAGCTTCCGCATATGAGAGAAAACATATGGCCCTTAGGATTACCTCTTTAGATCCCATTTCCTCAATTTATAGTCTTCGGACGAGAGGGATAAAAGGTAGAACTTTTTTTCTGTCTTAGACTATAATATTAGATATCTTGGTTATTTGTGTAAACTGCATGAGAGCAAGCACTTAGCATATTACCTATTGCATAGTAGACAACTAGATATTTTTCAAGTGAGAGAAACCAAGAAATTAAAGTGTAGAACAATAAGAATAAATATTAGGCTGTTTTGATAATGAGCCGATTTCCCTGTTATTTTTCTTAAAATATACTGATTTCAAAATAGTCTTAAAACGGTGAGTGATTAGATGTTGAAAGGAACTCATCTGAAAAATCTTCAGCAAGTATAGTAATCTTTTCTTTAGCATTTGATATATGCTGAAACATGTAATTATAATTTTTTTTTTGTGTGTGTGTGGTACTGGGGATTGAACCCAGGGGCATTCTACCTCTACCTCTGAGCTACACTCTCAGCCCAATTTTATTTCTTATTTGGAAACAGGATCTTGCTAGGTTGATGAGTCTCATCACTTGCTGAGGCTGTTCTCAAATCTGCAATCCCAAGTACTGGGATTATAAGCGTGTGCCACCACACCCGGCTTGTAATTATAATTTAACCCAATAAAGTAGTTTTTTGTACTAATATTTGGACTGAGGACCTTGTACATGCTAGGCAAGTGTTCTACCTCTGGTCTACATTCTTAGCTCGTTGATTATTATTTTTTATTTTGAGATAGTATCTGTCTAAATTGCCCAGACTAGCCTCAAACGTGCAATCCTCCTGCTTCAGGCAATTTAGACAGATACTATGTCAAAATAAAAAAAATTCTTTGGAGTTGATGTGTATCACTACACCTGACTATGGATTTTGTTTTGTTTAGTGAGATTGACTAATTTATGTGGCATCAGATCTTAAGTCAGTTTATTTGTGTAGGTCAGCTTATGTAGTACTGTGCTTTGTTCTTTCCCTAGTTTCACGGACATACTGGACATACTGCCTGTTTGTAGGAATGGACACACTATTTCATGTTTATACGAATTTACTAGCTGTGTTTTTCTCTCTGACTTAATGACTTAATTTATATCTAGCTTGCAGTTTTCTTTGTGAGATGTATCAGGACAGGTTTTGGAGTTTGAAGACTTTCCTCTTAAATGTATCTAAATCAAGTATGATGCTTATAGCATATTTTCAAATAGTTGAGTCAAAATAAAACTTTTAGAAATTTGTGTGTATACATACACACAGATAGACACACACGCAGCAAAATGTACACAACTGGTCAACCCAGGTGAAAGGTGTACTGGCATTTCATTGTCATTTAAAATTTTCTGGATGTATGAAATTTGTCAAAAGTAAAAGTTGAGGGGAAAAAGGGAAGCATGTGGAGGATGGCAGGAGAGGTATGGCGTCTGAATCTGAATCTGTTTTGCTGTGACATAACGGAGTGAGTGGTAGTGGTCAGGGCAGGGGAGGTCATGGAGCTGTGTGGCATAGGAAGTACCAGGAGTTCTTTGGCCCTTGGCTCCTTTGCCGTCTCGGGCTTTCGCTCTGGTGTTGGAAGCTGCTCTGCTATGTGTGGTCCTTCTCTCTCGGGCCTGAGGCTTCTGTGTTGGAATCTTTTAAGAGAAAATTGCTTGTGCACCGACAAAATAAGCGGGAAAAGTACTGAATTGCAAATTGAGTGCCTTGCTGTATGATTAACTTCTTGAAATGCTGCAAGTGAATTTTAATTACGTTAGTGGCTTTTAAATGTGTCTTGAAGCTAAACCTGCATTGGTTCTACATCGTTGTCCCTCGCGTAAATGTAATTTGAGGTTATAGGATTAGCTCCTTTTGTCAAGTGGCAGATGGAGTTTTCATTGAACCCCTTCTTAATGTTGAAGGTTTCTGTTGTGTTGGTGTTGATATCGACTGAAAAATGCTTCTGGCACATGTATTCTAGCCTCTCACAAGGTTGTAAAAGTAACGATGCAAAATTCAATACACACATTGACCAAAGTTTCCAAATTAATGTTAGTGTCATTTATGTGAGACAGTTCTGCTTATTCATTTGTTCAACATTGAATCACTGCTCCAGGTACTAGGAATATAAACATACTAGTATAGTGACGTCCACAAATGAGTACAATAAGCTATAAGAGGGACCAGGTTAGCATTCGATAACTGGAACAAAGGAAAGATGGAGGCTCCAGAGTCAGAAGACTGGAACTGGACTCCAGCTCGTCCCTTGCCAGGGCCAGCGATAAACGATCAATTCCAGGGTGATCTACAGGGTTAATTATTGTTTACTTGTATTTTTAAGATCAATATTTTGAGAAAAGTATATGAAAATGAACAAAAATTGGACTTTTTATGTTATCAAGGCTGCTACTTTTTTAGTACACATTGTTCTTCTTGAAAGAACATAGGCTTTTGGATTTTTCCCAGAGAAATCCTATTTATCTGATATTGAACTAATCAGAAGAATACTCCCATAAGATATTCTTACCCATCTGCAACTGTGCCTGTATACTTTATCTTTTCTCTTATCACAGACCACCTGTCCTGGCTTCAGCTAAGGCCAAGCCCTCTATTCGTCTACTAGATCTCCCTGGATAATTGAATATTTCTTCTACACCGTGAATTTTACAGTCTCCTAGATTTATCAGCATACAATTAGCTACCTATTTCTGCTATTGTAAAACTCTAAGATAGACATGGTGGTACATGCCTGTAATCCCAGTACTTGGGAGGCTAAGACAGGAGGATTGCAGGTTTGAGGACTGCTTCAGCAAGTAGTGAGACTTTCAGCAACCTAGTGAGACCCTGTTTCAAACATGAAAAATAAAAATGGGATATATAGCATGGAGATAGAATTCCCTTGGTTAAACAAAAAAACCCCCACAAAACAAAAAAACTCAACTCTAAGCCCTCACTTTGCCATTGTGCTCCCAATCCTTTTCTTTCCCTTTCTTGAAATTGTCATTATTTCTAATTCTTTTCTATTTTTTCAGTTCACTTAGATGGGGATTTATCTCCATTTTATTTACTTATTTTGATAAACTTATTGGTGCATTATAGTTTTACATCATAATGCACTTCACAATGATAGTGACATACATGCACACAGTACTTGGTGAGCTTCCCCCTGGCTCCCTACATCTGTCATTTAATTTAAACTAATAATAATTATTTTGCAGTCTTGGGGATTAAACCCAGGGTGCTCTACCACTGAGCTACATCCCAACCCCCTTTTATTTATATTTTAAATTTTGAGATAGGGTCTTGCTAAGTTAACCAGACTGGCCCCAAATTTATAATCCTCCTGCCTCAGTCTCCTGATTAGCTAGACTTAGGCACCATCCTGCCTGCCTTATTTATCAGTATCTTCCAATATCTTGTCAGTTTATCAGATTTATTGGTATTCTTTCATTGCTACTAATTACTTATGCAGAAATTGGCCAGCTTTTTTTCTTCCCTTTCTGTTCTGCTTTTTGTTTTATTTCTCCTTTGTCACAATGCATAACCTTACTTTCTACACTTGTCTTTAGTGTTACATGCTTATGTTTTAAAATGCTTGTAGCCAATTGTTTTCTCAGTTATCACTTGGTTAGATGAAATTATTCTCTAGTAGGCATTTTGGAGAGGACTTACAGGTGATAGGTTTATTTTTTTTTATGCTCAGAATTTTCTATAGCTTTGATATTTGGAGGAAAACTTGTTTAGATATAATCGAGGTTTACCCTTTCATTAAATTTTAACAATTTTATTGTATCGTTTTTCTTTGTATATGGGATTTGAGTTGATGTAATCCAATTACTCGTTCTTTGTATATTTGTCCATCTTGCTTGGAGGTCTAAAAGTTTTATCTTTGAAATCTAATAGTTCCTATGATATTGGAACTTTATTTGGACATCCTGTGTTAATTTCCCCAGATATGCATCTGCCCTTTCAATTTAGAGAGTCAGATCTTTTTCTATTTCTGGAAAGTTGTCTTGGATTGTAATTTTAAATATTAGTTCTGTGCCTTGGTTTCATTTTTCTCCCTCAGGCTCTCTGATAACTTAGTGTTGTCGCTTTTTACTCTTCTATTTCTAGTATTTTTTCCTTTGGCTTTTTTTAAGCTTTTTCCTTGATCTCATTTTCTTAATTTTTATTTCTTCATTAAAAGCTCTTTATTAAATTTTTACTTGAGTACCTTGTAATTTCTTTTTAAGGATAATTTCATGTTTTATATTTCCCCAACTTAATAATTTTCATTATTCACTAAGTTTTTTCCCCCACAGTTAACAAATTCTTAGTTATTGAATTTGTGGCTTAAGGTAGTTTTTCAAGTTTCTACTTCCTCAAATGCTTGTTTAAGCACATTTAGTCCTTTTTATTTTCAAGTTTTCTTTTGATGCACGGTTTTCTCGGGGATTATTTACCTTCGTTGAAATGTGTGGAATTTTGCCTTCTGATTTTCTGAAAGGCATTTGTGAATCCTCTTGTTCATTTTTATGATATTGAGATGGTTTATAACATTCCTAATTCAAGGGCTGCCTCTTGTCAGGACAGCAGAATTCCGGTAGTCTAGTGTCTGTTGCTCTTGTGGTGGGGGTAGGGATACAGGCCGGTCCTTTGATGCTGTTATTCCGTCTTGTCTTGCAGCACCCCGAGTTTCCTCATTTGCTTCTTTCCCACCCAATTGGTAAAAGGTGCTTCTTCTCCCTCTTTGCCATGGTTCTCCCTCAGAAGCTGTGTGCCTGAACCGATTGCCCCTCAGATCACACTGGTACTTACGTCCCCCTCCCTGTAGTCCTTGTCTGATCGACAGGGATGCTGTTTTAGTATTTCCAGACAGAGTAGAGTAGTCTTTCTGGCAGTGGAAGTAGATGGGCCTTTGACTTCTTCGCCAGCTTCCCTGGTGCCCCCTTGGGTCCTGCCATGTTTTTTCAAGGTGCCTTTGCTTACCACTGAGGCTGGGGAGGGGCCAGTGTGGGGGGACGAAGGAGACTTGGGGGTTGGAAAGATCAGTAAAGATAACACACTGGGACTAGGTGATTTTTCTCATTTTATGTGAAGCTGTTTTGGAGTGGAGTTATCTTCTATCTTTAAGCTGAGACTGTGGTTTTCATTGATAGTTATTTTCCCTTCTCGTTCTGTTTGTGGAGGAAACACTGGGAGATGTGTAACGAGGCCGTCACTCATGTCTTCAGCTACTTAAATGTTCTGGTAGTAAAATTTGTAACCTCGGCTCAATATCCCTGTTTGCTTGTTTTTTTTCCCCTTTGAATTGGGATAGAATTCATTTAACATAAAATTAGCCATTGCTGTTTAAGTGTATAATTCGATGGTATTCCAAGGCATTATCACTCTAAAAGGAGACCTTGTATTCATGAAGCAGCCGCTCCCTATTCCCCTTGCACCCTGGCTCCTAATAATCACTAATCTGTGTTCTGTCTTTATGGATTTACCTTTTCTGGATATTTCATATAAATGATATAGGTTTATGTGACCTTTAGTGTCTGGATTCTTTGACTTACTATAACGTTTTTAAGGTCCAACCAGTATGTAGCATGTATTAGTAATTCATTGTGTTCACGACTGAATAATACTATATTGTATGGATATGCCATTCATTGGTTAATGGACATTTGAATTGTTTCTACTTCTTGGTTCTTAATATTAAGAGATTACAAGGGCTATTATTAAGCAAGATTAATATTGCTATGAATATTCATGTTCCAAGTATTTGTGGGAATCGGTGTTTTTAATTCTTTTGGGTATATCTGGGAAAGAATTGCAAGGTCATAGGGTTTAGTTTTTTGAGAATGTTTACTTTTTTGAATAACTACCAAACTTGTCCGTAGCAGCTGTACCATTTTGTTTCCACCAGCAAAGTATAAGGGTTGTAAATTCTTTACATCCTCAACAAAATTTATTTTCCATTATTTAAATTGTGGTCATCTTAGCTGGGGAGTGGTGACACACACCTGTAATCCCAGAATTTGGGAGACTAAGACAGGAGGATCGCAAGTTCAAGGCCAGTGTCAGCAACTTAGACCCTCAACAACTTAGTGAGACCTTGTTTCAAAATAAAAAGTAAAATGGGCTAGGGGTTTAGCTCAGAGGTAGAATACCCCTGAGTTCAATCCCCAGTGAACTCCCCCCCCCCCAAATTAGTTATCTTCCCTCAAATAATGTTGCATGTATATATGAATGATTCACTATGAATCGCATGCATGGGAGGGAAGAAAGGAAGGAAATGGAGAAGGAAACAGACCAGATAATGTTATGTGTATATGACCATGTCACTGTGAATCCATTATGTATGAGGAAGGAGGGATTTGGGGGAAAGAAGACCAAGTGATACTGTGCTGTGTGTGCATATATGAATGTATCACTACGAACTGCACTGTGATGTGCAATTACAACACACCAGTAAAAGATCAATAAAATAAATTCATAAGTACATGTAATCATGGCCATCTTCCTTGTTTTTGAGTACGTTTTTTAAACCTAAACACAAGAAATAGTCGTGTGTGGTATTTTAAATATTAATCTTTTTTTGTGTGTGTAGTTCTTGGGATTGAACCCAGGGGCATTCTACCTCTAAGCTACACCCGCAGCCCTATTTTTTATTTATTTTGAAACAGGGTCTCTAAGTTGTGGAGTGCCTCACTAAGTAGCTGAAGCTGGCTGCGAACCTGTGATCCTCCTGTCTCAGCCTCCCAAGTACCAGGATTACAGATGTGCACCACTATACCTGGCTTTACTTTTTTATTTTGAAATAGTCTCGCTAATTTGTTGAGGCTGGCCTCAAATCTTGGATGCTCTTGTCTTTGCCTTCTAGTTACTGGGATCACAGGTGTGTGCCACTACACCTGACTAAATGAAGTTTCCATTGGAAGTTTTGAACTTTCCCTAATGATACTACTATAAAGTGGTAACCTGGTATATACTCATTTTGAGGAGTTTGTGGTATACTCTGACTTGTATAAATTAAAAGTATTTGATCATAGTAAGATTTTGCCTCTTGGTAGATTTTTTTTTCCCCGAAACAGAATATCACCAAGATTTTGAGTCCTACTGAATTTCTTAACCATCTAAAAAAAATTACTTGAAGCTGGGTGTAGTGGTGCACACTTGTAGTCCAGTACTTGGGAGGCTGGGACAGGAGGATGGCAGGCTTGAGGACAGTCTCAGCAAGTAGTGAGAGTCTCATCAACCTAGTGAGACCTTGTTTCCAAATAAAAATAAAAAAAATAAGGCTGCGGGTGTAGCTCAGAGGTAGAGTGCCCCTGGGTTCAATTCCTAGTGGCATCAAAAAAACAAAAACCTTGATACAGTTTTCATGAAAACAGGAATTTATACAATGAGAACTCATTCCACTAATTTTTCTTCATATGATGTGCATTTGTTTTGTAGGTACCGAAGACACTGGGATTATTAAGAATGTTAAGTGTCAAGTTGTACAGTCGCCAAGGACAGGAACAGGTAATGAAAATTATCCTTGTGTTTCTCAAACATTTTTACCAGATTGCCTATATGGTTAAAGTTGAATGAACCTGAATGTTTTTGGTCTTCATCTGAGTATATTCATAAATATACACTAAATGGATGTATATACTGGCAATAATTTATAGATTTTTTTTACTAAATATTTGTGTATTTTAGTATATAGCAATCTTAATCCAAAAAAATTTAAAGAAAAATAAGAGAATGTAGTCCTTTTGAGGTTTGAGGGTATAGTCTCAAGAATTCTCCTAGAAGCATTACATATCTGTGAATTTCTTATTTTATCTTCAATTTTGTGAATATTTTTGTCCTTGTCCATAATAGATTTTTTTTGTTTGTAGTAAAATTAAAAACATGTCTCCCCAAATTTGAGATTATTGATGTTCCAAGAGGAAATGAGCTGTGTTGATTGGGTTTCAAGTACCATTGTTTGACTATTTTATTTCTTAGTAGAAGCATGGACAGATGGTAAGGAGTAGGACAGTTTCATTTTTTGCATAAGTGACACACATAGGAACTGCCTCTGAGGGGTCTGCTTACATTTGCCTGATACTCATGATAGTCTTGACTTACATGAGAGCTTCAAATCATTCTTCTGTCTTGGAAAGAGTCAGATAGCCTCATTTTTCTTTCTTCAGTTTCTCTATTAAACTGGGGGGTGGGGCATGTAATGACCATTCTGTTGCAGCATTTGTATTTAACAGTTTTATTTTTCTGTGTTTGAATTCAGTTAAACCATGTATTCTGGATAGGTGTGCCATTCTACTTACAGTTTAGCAGTAATGCTGCTCCTGGTGTCTTGAGAGCCACTTCCATGTTTAATCCTTTGCATACTTGCACTGTCTTCTATTAGCATTCTCTTGAGCTGTTTCACGGAGTTGTCTCTATTTTGCAGATGAAGAAACATAAGACCAAATGACTTGGCCTCTGCCTCAGTTTGTTCTTTCTCACTTACTGTGTTGCATCCCTTGGTCTTTCTATTACCATATGGGGGTAACTTAGAGGAAGGAAGATTATTTGTTCATGGTTTAGTCCATGTGAGGCCGGGAACCGCAGATCTCAGGGCATGGCGATGGGAAACGAAGAAAGGGAGAGCACATGGGCTGCGCTCTTCACACCGTGGAGGTTGGAAGCAAGAGTGAGCAAGGGGAGGAGGAAGCACATGTAATCCCCAAGGCTGCACCCCCAGGACCCACCTTCTCCCACTACACCCTGCCAGCTTAGGCCCCCCCCATCCAGATAAATTCATTAGAATGCATTCATCCCCTGGTGAGATTACAATTCTCAGGGTTGAAATACAGACTTAACTATATCAACCCTGAAAATTAATAAATGGGCTCTTGGGACATTCTTTATAACAAAAGGTATAGAAAACAGATGACTCATTTTTAAGTGATCCATATAGATGATAGGCAATTAAAGTAAGGCAATTTAAGCTAATCTTACTACAAAGATCTGATAGTTAATATTTTTAAAACTCTCAGGACAGATAGAAATTATATTACAATGTTTGGGAAAAGGTACAATTCCTACTGTAAATATTACTGCCAGTAATAGAAGTCTTTAATTAGTGTTTTTAATTAAGATCAAATGGACATTTGAGCTAGTGGTTTGTAAGTAAGAAGATACAGGAAATTGCATCAAGCAAATGTGTGGTTTAATGACTTCTTGGGAACATTTTTATTGAAATATTATTCATATTCAGTACAAGTCATCCATTTAAAGTTACAATTCACTGGTTCTTAGCACATTCACAGAATTCTGCAATCATCTCAGTTTCATTCATTTTGAAATTAATTATCGTGACAAAAAACCCTGTACCATCTACCTGTCACTTCCAGATGTGTCTCCAAAGTTCAAGGAATTCACAGCCTAGTCAAGACCATCCCATGAAAGTTATTAGGAATCCATGGCAAGCAATGTGGGAAGAAATATTTTTGTAATGCTTGCAAATTTGGAGTTGTTTTATGTAAATTGTAACACTATAAAGTACACCACAAACTCTTTGTGGTTGGGAGTCCTGTTTCTGTATGCTGGAGCATATCTAAAGAGGCAGGAAACAGGTGGAACTCTTAATTACTAGAGATCATTTGTAATATGGCCCCCTTAATGAGTATCATTTAATTCTGAAAGTTTTCTCCTGTCCACAAGTTGTTTGCTCTGACCTCACGATTCTTTGACAGGATGGAATCTTCAAGCTGAGCCTTTCTCCAGATGGGAGCCTCCTGGCAGCCATTCACTTCTCGGGGAAACTGAGCATCTGGGCCATTCCATCCCTGAAGCAACAAGAGACATGGGACCAAAATGAACAGGTATGTCTCCTGATATTGATTGCTCTTGAAGAGTACTGCAGATGCTAATTTCACTTTGCTGATGTTTTTCTATGGCGTGAAAATATTATTCTCGTTCCAGAACTGTTCTATTCTTTGGTTAAATTAAGAAGTCAGTTGATACGACAAATTAAGAATAGACTAGTACTGTGCAATGATTTTAATTGATAGTACAGTATACTGTATACCAAGTATAATCGGTTATTTTTCCCCCGTTTACATTCTAAAAATACAAATGGAGATGTTAAAATTTGAGCGAAACTAAACAATGATTTGGAAGGTCAAGTCCTAAAATGGTTCCATTTCCTTCTAAGTCTCATAACATCAGTATTGTGCTTATTTAAGTCTTGAAAGGAGTTACTGTATCTGCACTCAAAGGTGAGTAGATAGGTATAGAAAAAGGTGGAAGATTTTAATTATTACTGTTACCAGGTTTAAAGGATTAGATGATTTTGTTGTTTAATAGGTCAACACCCATTACAATTTAAATTCACAAGGGAAAAGTAAAGTTTGCTGATATAAAGCCATGTATTGTGATGCAGTGAAGGTTTAAAGAACTTTTCTCAGCTAGGGACAGCTTATGGTATGCATCTTTTCCTCTCTGAGTAGTTGGTATTTCAACCTTGAAGGGTAATTCTCCTCTCACTCTCCATCCCCAGTTTCCCAAAGGCGTGCCTATCTTTGGTGGATGATTTCACGATTCTAAGACTGGGGCATACTTCCTGAATGACCTGGATGAATCAGTGTTATAAAATAGAATTATTAATAAGCAAGCATTCTTCTTTCAGAATAGAGGAAAAGGGAAAGTACCTCTACATTTTCCTGCTGTATTGGCACCTTTAAACTTGTTTTCGTATTTTTTTTTCTTACATACAGCCTTAGCGAGGATTCCGTCCCCCTAGCTCCCATTCACCTTCAATTTAATGTGGACTACACGTGTCTACCCCTCTCTCTCTTACTGAATTTGGATTTAAGTGGAAGAGGCACTTCTCAGCCTTGGCAGCCCAGTACAAAGCACAGTCTTTCTCTCTGCTTTGACATCATAGCTAAGTTGACTCAGTTGTTCTCCCTGGAAGTGGAGTGATCACCCCTTGTTACTGCATGGTATCTTTAGCTGGCATGTCAGAAAGCAGAGCTTCTGCCAGGCTGTTGAAGAACTGAGTGAAATGGAAGGAATTCTAATTACTAAGTCTAATATCTATGACATATTTCACTTTGCCTGTATGCCCTAAGGCATGATACATGAAGTCTGTTTTGCATGTATTCAGAAAAAAAAATCCTTCAGATAATTGATAAAAAAATACTATGTTTTTTTCATGCTTATCAATGTGTGATGACAGAGTCCCAGCTTCTTTCATTGTAGAGGGACCTGATCCTTCTATGTTTGGGAAATTTTAGATCTGGGCAAATTTTTTGTTTAATGGTGAAACCTTGAATAATAAAGACATTTTTCCTCTCTGGCTTTGTTTTCTTAAATTATTTTTACTCACCTAATAGAAATATTGATCAACTTCTGAAACACTCTCAATATTTCCTTTTGTGAGTGTCCTCAATTGTCATATGTATAGGTTAACAGGTATTCATGGCAAAATTGATTAGCATGCTCTTTTGTTTACTGAGATTCTACAAATTGCATCTTACTGTGTTACTTACTGGCATACACTCAACATTTTCACTGGCTAGGCTTTTTTTTGGTCATTAGCCCAAGATTAGTGCCATTATGATTCATTTTTCTTTAATGCTATTTATCTATTAGATTTTAGAGTGGTTTTATTAAAAAACTTAAAAGTTATTTAAAAATCTTGAAACCTGGGAATTAATAGGTGTGAAATATGTCAGTAGTTACAAATACATAACCAGAAAAGTAATGGGACAGGAAAGGATGGGAAGTCAGAGATGGGAAAAGAGGTGCACGGTGGGAAGAGCTGTGTCGAGGCCAGAAGTCTGTCACCACCTTTGCCTCAGCGAGTCTTTGAACAGAAGTATCCTGAGCTTTTCGAAGGGAAATGCATTAGAACTGCCTTGATTGTCGAACATCTCCCTCCTGTGTCTGATTCAGTGTTCCCCAAACAGCACTCAGAGAGCATTCACCTATTAAGTCATTCTCAAGCTAGTTGAATCTTCTATTATAAATTTGCAAATGTTACGTCATAGTCGGTTTCTTTTGACTTGGTTGGTATGAATGGTTTCCCATGGATGCCTGAGTAAACTGGGAAAACTCAGTTCTTGGGTTCCCACAACTGGAAGTCATGATCAGGTTGCAGTCACCAAGGCTGTTACGCAGGTAGTGATGTCCTTCGCTGAGGGAATGGTTGGTGGCTTTGCCATAGGTGCTTCTGGGCTTCTCCACTCCTGCTCCGCATCACAGGCCAGGACATCAAGCCCTCCTCTTTCATGCCGCTCCGCCCCCGGCTTGCTGCATGGAGCAGATTGTACCCGGTGAGACCTCAGCTGGTTTTAGCTTCAAAAGAGGTTATGGCCCAAAGTTGGGAACATGGTACTTATTTTTATCTTTTTTTTAATCCCGAGGCTATCTGTGGTTGAAATTCAAACTCCTATTTAGCTGTCACCTCTTTTACTGTGATTATTGGATGGCTTTACTCCTTGGGCTCTCCTCTCCCTGGTCCCTGCTTTTGTCTCTTTCTACTTGGCTTTCTGAAGCTTCTTGCCACCACAATTCTCCTATGAGGCTGTAGCCTCTTCACCCACACTCATTCTTCTTTACCTTAATAAGATGAAGGTACATGTGTACGATGTTCCTGTAGTCGTTACAGACTTTGATATCATTAGCTGTTCTGTTGTGCAGCAAGTAACTGGTAGAGTTGAGCTTTGATTTCTTCTCTATCCATGCTTTTTATAACCATGTAGGAAAATAAATACATTAAAAAAGTGAAAGAAAAACTTATTAGGCCCGTGATGGCCAGCATGTCTAACATGCATTTTTATCCCTATAGTGTTTGGTATGACCTTAGTTTAGGAACATTCTGTTATTTGAAAGATCAGATTTATGGGTAATGGGTTAGACAGGAGTCATTCTTTTTGATTATTCATTTTTACACTGGTTCTTTTTTACTTGATCTTTAAAAGCACAGGGCCTTACTTGTTTTCTCAGTGGATGCAATACAGATTTCTTTAGCCCTCTCAGATGTGTTCTGCTCTTGTATTAGTGATTACCAGGTACCAGAATAAATGAGAAAACTTCTCGCTGGTAAACCCTTAGCTTTGTAATCAATATCCAGAGAACTTGTGATGTAGACGGATATGGGGGGAAGCTGGTGACTCTAAAGGAGTTTATATATCTATTGATTCTTGCACTTACGTCCCAGAAATTAATCACATTAAATTGAGTTTTATATTGGGATTTTATTATATGTGTTATTAAAATCTACTGTGCTGTAGTAATAGCATAAAGCTTATACGTAACTCATCTATCAATAGTTTGTTCCTATTCCATGATATAATTTTAATAAGTTCAATGATATATTGCAACTCTGAGTTCTAGAGTAGGAAATAGTCTCAGTCCCTGCACTTACGGTATGCAAAATTATGGGCGATTCACCCAATGGAATTCTACCTAACGAAGAAGAACCAAATTATGTCATTTACAGGAAAATGGATGGACCTGGAGAACATTAAGTGAGATTAGCCAGTCACAGAAAGTGAAGGGTCATATGTTTTCTCTCACATGCAGAAGCTAGGGAGTAATTGGAATGTAAGAGGGACTTTTGATAATGTAAGGGAAACCCCAGTCGATGGAGGGGGAGGTGGTCTAGAGAAGGATGGAGGAGGGAGAACTAATGAAGGAACACTTATTGACATAATGTATGTATTTGAGAATACCAGTGTCAATCT
Source organism: Graphiurus murinus (assembly GCA_004027655.1). NCBI lineage: Eukaryota > Metazoa > Chordata > Mammalia > Rodentia > Gliridae > Graphiurus > Graphiurus murinus. The sequence goes on from PVLC010036356.1 coordinate 13,898, forward strand.
CAGTATCATGTATGGGAAGCAGGGGTGTGGGGAGGGAGCTGGGGGAAAGCTCACCAAGTGTTCATGTATGTCATGATTGCTATGATTTACATTATGATATGAGACTATATGTATCAAAAACATAAATAAGATAGCATGTTCATGTTATGACAATAACCTCAGAGGAAAGGCATGAAATTCATGATAGTGTTGGAGAGAAAGAGTCTTTGAAATACCTTTTGTATAGTAAGGCTTGAATATTTACAGAGGAATTTATTTTTATTTTTTCTCAGTGTCCCTACTAAGTATTTCCATACTAATTTTATTAGATGAGAGTAATGCTAAAAGATGTTAACTTGTGATCACTAAATGTTAAAATTAAGATTGCATTTTGATTCAGGTTTTCTAAATTCATAAGTCTTTTTTTTTTCTTTATAAAGAATATGTACTTATATTTTTGCATTTAGAAGTACTGACTTTTGCTGGATATGGTGTCGCATGCTTGTAATCCCAGTACTTGGGAGGTTGAGACAGGAGGATCGCAGGTTCGCAGCCAGCCTCAGCTACTTAGTGAAGCCCTCTGCAACTTAGACCTTGTTTCAAAATAAAGGAAAATAAACAATGGGAGTGTAGCTTGGAGGTAGAATGCCCTTGGGTTCAATCCCTAGTACCACTGAGGGAAAAAGACGTTTCTCCAGGCAATGAGGTACCAGCTTTTGAGTTGAATGGCATACAAGGGAGGGATATCTCTTTGCAGTTGATGAGTGACATCTGCTAGAATCATGCAGTTCCTTATGCAGAGACCCTAGAAATATGCAGATACAGTAGTAATAAGCGAGGGGGGTAATATTGTTTACTGCCTGTCTAGATGTTTGTGTGTACTCATCACTGGAACTCCTTTAAAGAGAAATTTGGGCTCTGAAAAATACTGAGATAGCTGCACTTTTCTCATTCCTACAGCAGTGATTGAATGAGCTTGGGTCAGCCAGGTAGAACAGAGCTTGCCTCTCTTTATGGCTGCTCTGGGAAATGAGTGGACAGACCAATTAGTTTGTAATAGATTATATGGTAATATATAATAGAGTCAGCTGATAATTCTAGCTCAAATGTTGCCTCAAAGAACCTAATGTTATTGCTGCCTTGGACTACCTTCTGCCTATTTACCAAAACTGTGAATTCCACTCATTTGGGGTTTTCTTCACGCAATTTTCTGCTTTATTAGTTTTTATAATATACTTTGTGTGATTGAGTATTTTCTCTGTAAAACCTAATGATTAAGGATAGTTATGGAAGTGCCTATTCTGATTTACTTCTATCCAGTTTTGAGTTGATTAAATACTTCAGCTTTCATTGTCAATATGAAAATCCATCTGGCTAGAAATCTGTGAGTGTTAAATTTTGTTCATGTCTGAAATAGAGTAAAATCGCTTAAATGATTTTCATTTCAAACATTTCCCATATGTTACGTTTATATCTTTGCATTTCATTTTTGTCCTTGGGTTTTCTCTGAAGTTTTATTCCTTGCTTATTTGTACTTTTGTAGGTCTAGAAATCAGACTTGTATCTTTCCCACTTTTTTTCCCCTCTTAACCGCATAGTAGGTGTTAGACTCATTTCCTTAAATGAGTGAATCAGTGAAGGGTAAGTGGGAGATGGCAGTTTATGGATTAATCTTGACAGAATCCACAGCTGTTTTCACAACTTTGCTAAGCTGTGAGCTCTTTAAGAAGTGACACGGAATGTGTATTTTATCCACAGACTCTCTAGACTTAGCATATTAAATACTAATAAATGTTTGTGACATATCTAGGTATTTGAAATACTGCTTTTAGGAGTGTGCTGGAAGAGGGATTCTATTATATTTACATCTAGTGGTTAAAAAAAAATCACCTAGCTGGACGTGGTCACAAACGCTAGTAATCCCAGTACTTGGGAGGCTGAGAAGGGAGGATCCGGGTTCACAGCCAGCCTCAGCTACTTAGTGAGGCTCTCTGCAACTTAGACTGTTTCAAAATAATTAAAAAAAAAAAAAAGATAGGGCTAGGGGTGAAGCTTGGAGATAGAGTGCCCCTGAGTTCAATCCCCAGTACTGGGGGGGGGGGAAATCACGAAAGGGAGTGTAGTTCAGTACTAGGGTGCTTGCCTAGTCTATGTGAAGCCCTGGGTTTGAGCCCCAGCACTTTAAAAAAAAAAAAAAAAAAATCAGCCAGGCGTGGTGGCGCACGCTTGTAATCCGACGGTCTCAGCTACTTAGTGACGTGCTACGCAACTTAGACCCTGTTTCAAAATAAAAGAATAAAAAATTGGGCTGGGGGTATAACTCAGAGGTAGAATGCCCCTGGGTTC
>PVLC010036357.1:0-15792 GCA_004027655.1 Graphiurus murinus
AATATATACATATAACATTTATAAACCAGACAGCCTGTGGCTTCCATTGTGCCTCACACATAGTAGGCACTCAGTGTAGGTTTGTGAAACTGAACTGAAGTAGAGAAAAAGTGTCTGGAGAATGGAAGGTGTGGAGGGAGCCACAGAGCAGGCGTTCGACATGGCACGGAGGGTCGTCGTAGGTGGGCAGAGGGAGTAGAGAATGCCCCTCCTCACCCACTGCTCCAAGCAAGCCTGCGGTACCGGGCTTCGTGCCACTCCAGGTCCTCTCCCCAGTTTTGAGCCACACCATTGCCCAGTCCATGTAGCCTACAAGTGATCTGAGCACGTCTCTCTCTCTCTCTCTCTCTCTCTCTCTCTCTCTCTCTCTCTCTCTCTCAAGGTACTGAACCCAGGGGTCATTCTACCTCCAAGCTACACCACCAGTCCTATTTTATTTTGAGACAGGTGTCATTAAGTTAATAAGGGCCTTACTAAGTTGCTGAGGCTGGCCTTGAACCTGTGATCTTTCTGTCGCAGCCTCCCAAGTACTGGGGTTACAGGCGTGTGCCACCGCGTCTGGCTGAGCACTAGCTCTTACCACGTGATCATGAAGGTTTAGATTGCCGAAAGCAAACTTTATAAGGGCAAACAGTGGCTGAACTGTATTGTATTTCCAAAGTAGGCACTTAATAAAGACCGATTATAAATTCAACCCACCCAATGAGAAGTCCAAAAGCTAAGCACCAAGCCACACGAACATAGGGACTTAGTGAAGTAATTGAAAAGAAATGTTATTTATGGTAAATATAGATATATTGCTTAAAATAGCTTTTGTTATGTATCTAACAAATCAAAATTATATTTTAGAAAATCATAATTCCTCAGACCAGCACTATAGAGCAAAGGGTATGTTATCATTCTATCCTCAAGGAATTTATAACTTAGTAGAAAAATATGACATATCCATAAATACATATTCAACAACATATTGTAGAAATAAGTGCTTCCGAATGTCAGAGGAGGGAGGACACCTGCACAGAGGGATTGGCTTTCGCCAGGACTTTGCAGGTTTAGACAAACCTAGATAGTAACAGGAAGGAGAAGTATTCTTGGTGCAGAGGACCCCAGAGGAGTTAAGGAAGGTGTGTTCTGGAGAGGGCGAGGTGTTCCGAGGAGACCAGACAGAAGTTCAGGGAGGGTGCGGTGAGGGAGATAAGATGGAGAGGCAGGTGGGGCCCATCGTGAAGACTCCTGGGAGCCGTGCTCAGAGAGTCCGTTCTTTACCCTGGACACACTGAAGGTCTTTGAACAGGGTAATGACGTGGTGGACGGTAAACTTTGGAAATAATATGCAGGGAACATGGGTCTATGTATGATTAGATACCTCATATCTTATTTTCTTTTAAAAATATCACCCAGAGCTGGGTGTGGTGGTGCACACCTGTAATCCCAGTACTTGGGAGGCTGAGACAAGAGGATCACAGGCTCAAGGACAGCCTCAGCAAGTAGTGAGAATTTCATCAACCTAGCAAAGCACGTTTCAAAATAAAAATAAAATAAGTCTGGGGGTGTAGGTTGTAGGGAGAATGTCCCTGGGTTTAATGCTCAGTAACACACACACACACACACACACTCACACACACATACACACACACACTCTAGTACTTGGGAGGCTGAGACAGGAGAATCGTGGGTTCAAAGCCAGCCTCAGCAACTTAGTGAGACTCTCAGCAACCTAGAGAGACTGTTTCAAAATAAAAAATAAAAAAAAGGTGGAGGTACAACTTGGAGGTAGAATGCCCCTCAATCCTCAGTACCAAAAAAATTAAAATACAATAAAATACGGCTGGGAGTATATCTCAGAAGTAGAATGCCCCAGGGTTCAATTCTCAATATCCCCCCTCCAAATATTACCCAAATATTATAAAATAAAATCTGTAGCTACCATGCACATAAATTGTTCAAATACATCATAGCCAATAGGTATATCGTCTACTTGTAATTTAATGATAAAATGAATTTTAAAATATCTTAAACATAATATTTCTAAATCAAGATGTAGCTGGAGAGTAAATGACAGATGAACTTGATGATTATGTTTAGAAGTCACATTCCAAACTTCACCTAATGGCCGAGGGCAGAGCCTAGAGGCAGTGGTTTGTCTGCACAGTGGTTAGCTCACCTGAATCAAAAGGCCTTTCATTCAGGGACTGCAGGCAATTCAGCGGCATCTTCTTTAAAGACAGTTTCACTTGGGTGGGTCTGGGGGTGTAGCTCAGTGGTAGAGCACTTGCCCAGCATGTGCAAGGCCCTGAGTTTGATCCCCAGCGCTGACCAAACAAGCAAGCAAGCAAACAAAATCCCTCAAATCAACTAACCAGAAAAATACTTGGTGTAATTGCATATAGAGCAGAAGGCGGGAGGGGCAGAGATCCAGCTAAGGATTCAATGCAGCAGGGACGCCTCAAGTGCCACACATACATTGGACTTAAGCTGGTGGCTGCCAGGCCACCACTGAAGCATTTACCCAAAAAGTAACACGGCATTTTGCATTTCAGACAAATTACTCTGTATGTGTGGGAGAGAAGGTCACGTTGACAGAACAGGCAAGTTGGGAGGCTGAAGTCCAATAGAGAGAGACGCTGAATCTAGCAGGCAGAGTGGACGATGGATGGGGAGAAGGGAGGGGCTTTCTGGAAGGTTGTAGAGGAAAATGAGACAAACTTGATGTGGCTTAGTTATGAGGATGAAGGAGAAGAGGAAATCCAAGAAATCCAATGTGCTAGGTAGAAGGAGCAGGGGTTAACAGAGAAGTCACAGGAGAAAGATTCGCCTTGAGAGGAATGCAGAGGGTTAAGTTCTAGACTCGTTCATTTTAAGAGCTGTCCAGTAGGGACTGACCTTTGAGTCTGAAGGTTCAGGATGGGAGGTCACTGAAATCATGAGGACAAATTAGACCCCCCAGGGTATCACGTCTAGTATCTAGCAGTTAACTTTTGTTACCCCCTTCTAATTGCTTCTATGTATTAACTTACTTAATTCTCTCAACAAACCTACTCCATCGATGTTTACCCATTTGTGTAGAAGAGAGAGATTAAAAATAGTGAGAAGAAGCCAGGCCTGGTGGCACATGCCTGTAATCCCAATAGTTGGGAGTCTGAGACAGGAGGGTTGCAGGTTGGAGGACAGCCTCAGCAACATAGCAAGACTCTGAGCAACCTAGAGAGATGCCGTTTTAAAAACAAACAAACCAGAGGGCTGGGGGTGTAGGTTGGAGGTAGGATGCCCCTAGGTTCAATCCCCAATACACACACACACACACACACACACACACACACACACACACACTAGTGAGAAGAGAACTTCCACAGCCTCCTCACTGTCTCCTATTTGCCTCTACACTCAGTCTACTGACTGGGGCTAGTGTGGGTGAAGGCCGCTTTTCTCAGAGGGCAACCCCTCCACTGGTTCCCTAGATCTCATCCTCTCTCACCCACTAAAGGACATTGCTTCAACAATTGTCCCTTCTCTCTGTCCATCATAAAATTTTCTCTAAGCTAAATGCTGTGGTGTACACTTGTAATCCCAGTGACGCAGGAGACTGAGGCAGGAGGATCACATGTTCCAGGTCAGCCCGGGCAACTGAATCCTGTCTCAAAAGGACTGGAGCCGGGTGTGGTGGTGCATGCCTGTAATCCCAGTACTTGGAGGCTGAGACAGGAGGATAGCAAGTTCACAACCAGCCTTAGCAACCTAGTGAGACCCTGTTTCCAAATAAGAAATAAAATGGGGCTGGGGGTATAATTTGGAGGTAGAATGCTTCTGTGTTCAATCCCCGTAACTAACTAACTAACTAAATAAAATTAAAAAAATAAAGCAGGTCTGGGGGCATAGCTCAGAGGTAGAATTCCCCTGGGTTCAATCCCCAGTACCACACACACACACACACACACACACACACACACACACACACGGACTGAGGGTATGACTCAGTAGTAGAGTACCATTGGGTTCTCTACTGCATTCTCTAGTAATGAAAAAAATATTTTTTCTGCCTTTGCTAAATCATTTCTATCAACACACATGTCTTATTTTTATTCTTCCTTTTATATCTCAAAGAGTTGTCTATACTCATGGTCTCTAACTTCTCTCTTTCGTTCTGATTTGAAACCACTCTGAGATGCCTTTTTTGCTTCTAGTCTGTCAAAATTGTCCTCAACAAGGTGCCAAAGACCTCCATTTGACTAAATCCAAGCATCAACTCTGTTGCCTTATTTGAGCTATTTGTGGCGTCTGACTCAATTGATCACCTCTCTCTCTCTTCATCACCGGCTTCGGGGACTGCTCGGTCCTCAGCTCTTCACCTCTCTCCTTCCTCCCTCTTAGCTTCTTTTGCTGATTCCTCCTGTATCCCTGAGCTTTGCCTATTCCTCCTCACATCCCTGAGGTTTTAGTGGGTGGGGCCCCGGGGGACTGTCCTTGTATCTCTTCTCTTTTCAGCTTGGTGAACTCATTCAGTATCATGGTTTTTAATGCTCTTTGTATGTTGGGCACAGTGGCCCATGTCTTAATACAAGTACTTAAGAGATTGAGGTTAGGAGGATTGCAAATTTGAGAGCAGCTTGTGGTAACTTAGCAAGACTTTCAAACAGTTTCAAAATAGAAAATAAAATAGGGCCGGGGATATATTTCAGAGATAGAATGCCTCTGGGTTCAACTCCCAGTATCTCCCTGCCCCCCAACACCCTTTGTATACTGTTACTCCCAAATTGGTACTTTTATTTTATTGTATTTTATTTTGTTACTGGGGATTGAACCCAGGGATATTCTACCTCTGAGCCACACCCCCAACCCTATTTTATTTTTATTTGGAAGCAGGGTCTCGATAAATTGATGAAAATCTTACAACTTGCTGAGACTGTCCGTGAACATGCAATCCTCCTGTTTCAGCCTCCCATGGAATTACAGGCGTGAATCATCATGCCTGGCTTTAGTTTTTATATTTTGGAATAAGGTCTGGCTAAATTGCTGAGATTGGCCTCAAACCTACAATTCTCTTGTCTTAGCCTCTCAAGTACTAGGAGTACTGGCATGCACTACCATGCAGCTTCCTCCTCTTCCACTCCACACAGAGACGGGTCTTGGACTCTCCTTTGACCCTTCCCTTCCCTACTCTCCTCTACTCTTCCCAGCCACCCCCCCTTAGATTTCTCCTCTCCCCCATCTCTGTTGGCTCCAGCTTTGTGGTCAAAGTTTGTTATGTCCTGACCCTCCTTTAAGTTCTATCTAAAGGACAAACTATCCTGTTTTTTTTTTTCTCTGTTCATACTGATGATTTATTAAAGACAATCTTAACATCATTTTAGAGATCAAATCTAGTTCTTTGTATAACTTTGAAATATTAACAAGATTATCATTACATCAAAAAATATCAAATATCGTACTTGGGAGGCTGAGAGAGGAGGATCGCAGGTTCGAAGCCAGCCTCAGCAACTTAGTGAGGCTCTCAGCAATTTAGTGAGACCCTGTTTCCAAAAAAATATGTAAAATAGGTCTGGTATAGCCCGGAGGTATATGTCCTCTGAGTTCCATCCCCAGTACCACACACACACACACACACACACACACACACACACACACACACACAATATAGTATCAAAAAATGTTACCAGCCATTCAAACCCTCTGTATTAGTTTCCTATCAGTATGTAACAAATCATCACTAAATTAATGGCTCTTACAAGATCATCTCTAATTATCTAGAATTGTGTAGGTCAGAACTCTAATTGCGGGTTCATGGGGCTTTCTATTTAGGGATCCACACTCAGTGTGTTGAGCCAGTCAGAGATTTATTCTAGGCAATCTGGGGAAGAAATCAATTTCCAAAGTCATGCAGGTAGTTGACAGAATTTATTCCTTTATGGTTATAGAATTGAAGTGCATTTTTTAATTGGTGCATTGTAATCATACATCTTAATGAAGTACAAGCTGGTAGAGGCATACATGCAAACAGCACTCATTTAACCCTTCCCCATTTCCTGCCTTATTCCCTCCCCCCGCCCTCCTTCTTATGTTCAGCTTGTCTTAGTGATTGACTTTGACATTTTTGTGAAAGTACATCATGTGCATTAGGGTTCTCCCTATCCTTCCCTCCATCACCTTCAGTTAGGTCACCTTCTTTGCTCATTTTAAGGTTTCTCCCTCTTTGTCTAGAGTCCCTCTTATGTCCCAATTTCTCACTAGCTTCTTCATATTAGGGAAAGCATACAATTTTTTACTTTTTGTGACTGACTAATCTCATTTAGCAGAATGTTATCCAGTTCCATCCATTTCCCTGCAAATGACATGATTTTGTTCTTCTTTATGGCTGAGTAAAATTCCATTGTGTACATATCCCATAGGTTTGTAATCCATTTATCTGTTGATGGACATCTTGGCTGGTTCCATAGTTTGGCAATTGTAAACTGTACAGCTATAAACATAGATACACATGCGTTGGTCTGATAGTTTGGCTTCCATTCTTTTGAGTAGATACCCAGAAATGGTATTGCTGGATCAGATGGTAGGTTCATTCCCATTTGTCTGAGGATCCTCCATATTGTTTTCCAAAGTGGTTGCACTAATTTGCAATCCCACCAACAATGTATTAGGGTTCCCACTTCTCCACACCCTCGCCAGCATTTGTTGTTGTTTGTGTTTTTAATGCCATTCTAATTGGGGTTAGGTGAAATCTCAGGGTAGTTTTGATTTGCATCTCTCTGATTGCCAATGACATTGAACTTTTCCTCATACATTTATTGGCCATTTGTATTTCTTCTTTTTATGAAGTGTCTATTTAGTTCACTTGCCCATTTTTTGATTGGGTTGTTTTCTTAGCAGTATGTTTCTTGAGTTCTCTGTATATTACAGACATTAGTCCTCTATCAGTAGTAGCTGGCAAAAATTTTTCTCCTATTCTGTGGGCTCTCTGTTGAGGTTCTTGATAGTTTCTTTTGCTGCATCCAAGTTCTTCAATTTAATGCAATCCCATGTATTGATCTTCCCTTGAATTTCTTGTGCCTTTGGGGTCTTGTTGAGAAAGTTTTTACCTGTGCCTATGTGTTGAAGTGTTGGATCTATACCCTTTTCAAGTAGCTGCAAGGTCTCTGGTCTGACTTCAAGATCTTTGATTGATCTTGACTTGACTCTTGTGCATGGTGAGAAAGTGGGGTTTATTTCCATTTTCCTGCATATGGTTAACCAGTTTTGTCAACACCATTTGTTGAAGAGGCTGTCTTTTTTCCAGTGTAAGTTTTTGGCCCCTTTGCCAAAAATCAATTGACTGTAGGTATGCAGATTTGTTTCTGAATCTTCTGTTCTGCTCCATTGGTTTATGTGTCTGTTTTTGTGTCAATACCATGCTGCTTTTATTACTATTGCCTTGTAGTATAGTTTGACGTCAGGTATTGTGATGTCTCCTGCATGGTTCTTGATGCTAAGAACTACTTTGGTTATTCTGAGCTTTTTGTTGTTGCAAATGGATTTAAGGACTGATTTTTCTATGTCTGCGAGGAATGACCTTGGTAATTTAATGGGTATCTCATTAAATCTTTAGATCACTTTTGGGAGTATGGCCATTTTGATGATAGTTATTCTGCCTATCTAAGAGCATGGAATATTTTTCCATCTTCTAAGGTCTTCTTCAATTTCTTTTTTCAATGTTTTATAGTTTTCCTTGTAGAGGTCTTCTACCTCTTTGGTTAGATTCCTAAATATTTTATTTTTCGGGGCACAAGTGGAATTGATTTCAGTATTTCTTTTTCAGTGGATTTATGGCTGACATACAAAAAAGCTTCTGACTTTTTAAGATTGATTTCGTATCCAGCCACTTTGCTGAATTCATTGATCATTTCAGTAAGTCTTTTGGTTGAGTTTGTTGGCTCTTCTAAGTATAATATGTCATCTACAAATAGGGACCGTTTTAGTTCTTCCCTTCTTATTTGTACTTCCTTGATGTTGGACCAGCCTTGCATCCCAGGGATTAACCCAACTTGGTCATGGTGTATAATTTTCTCGATGTGTTTTTTTTTTTTTTTTTTTTTTTTTCGGTACTGGGGATTGAACTCAGGGGCATTCTACCTCCGAGCTATATCCCCAGCCCTATTTTTTATTCTTTATTTTGAAACTGAGTCTCACTAAGTTGCGGAGTGCCTCACTAAGTAGATGAGGCTGGCCGCGAACCCGGATCCTCTGGTCTCAGCCTCCCGAATGCTGGGATTACAAGCGTGCGCCACCACGCCCGGCTCGATGTGGTTTTGAATGTGCATTGTTAATATTTTGTTTAGCAATTTTGTGTCCAAGTTCATTAATGATATAGGTCTATAGTTTTCTTTTTTTGAGCTGTCTTTATTTGGGTTTGGTATTAATGTGATGTTGGCTTCATAGAATATATTTAGTAGGGTCCTGCTTCTTTCTATTTTGTGGATTAGACTGAAGAGTATTGGGATTAGTTCTTTTATAGAAGTTTTATGCTGGATGTGGTGGCACATGCTTGTAATTCCAGTACTTGGGAGGCTGAGACAAGGGGGTTGCAGGTTCATGGCCAGCCTCAGGTACTTAGTGAGTCCCTCCACAAATAGTGAGACCCTGTTTCAAAATAAAACATAAAATTGGGGTGGGGGGTAGTTCAGAGGTAGAATGCCCCTGGTTTCAATTCCCAGTACCACACAAAAGCAACAACCACAAAAAAACAAACAAAAAGAATGGTTTTATAAAATTCACTTGAAAAATCATCTAGTCCTAGGCCTTTTTTTTTTTTGTGGTGTGCTCTTTATTGCTGCTTCTATCTCTTTGATTGCTATTGGTCAGTTTTTCTATAGCTGTTTGACTCAGTTTAGGATGGTTGTATATGTCTAGGAATTTGTCAATCTCTTCTAGATTTTCCATTTTGTTGGAGTATAATTTTTCAAAGTAGTTTCTGATGATCCTCTGGATTTCCATACTGTTGGTGGTAATATCACCTTTTTTGTCTCTTATTCTGGTAATTTGGGTTGATTCTCTCTTCCTTTTGGTTAGACTGACTAGTGGTTTATCTATCTTGTTTATTTTTTCAAGAAACTAGCTTTTGATTTTGTTGATTTTCTGTACTTTTTAAAATTCCCTACTTCATTAATTTCTGCTCTAATTTTAATAATGTCCTGTGTTCTACTGGCTTTGGGGTTAGACTGTTCCTGCTTTTCAAGGTATCATTAGGTTATTTATTTGGTGGTTTTCTGTTCTTCTTATGTGGGCACTCAGTGCTATGAATTTTCCTCTTAGTACTTCCTTCAAGGTATCCCAGAGGTTTTAATATGTTGTGTCTCTGTTTTTGTTTGTTTATAAGAATTTTTTAATTTCTCCCCTTACTTCTTCTATGACCCATTCCTCACTCAGCAGTGTAGTGTTCAGTCTCCATGTGTTTATGTGGTTACTCTGGGTCTTCTTGTAGTTGATTTATAGTTTAATTTCATTGTAGTCTGAAAAGACTCAAGGTATTATGTCACATTTTTGAATTTGCTAGTGCTTCCTTTGTGGCCCAGGATATGGTCTATTTGGAGAAGGTTCCATGAGCAATTGAGAAAAATGTGGATGAAATATTCTGTATGTGTATCTATCTGGTCCATTCAGTTTATAGTATTGTTTAGGTCTGAGGCATCTTTACTGACCTTCTGTCTAGAAGATTGATCTAGAGATGTGAGAGGAATGTTGAAGTATTGTATTGGGATCTATATGTGACTTCATATCATGAAGAGTTTGTTTTATGAAAGTGGCTGCACCTATGTTTGGGGCATAAATGTTGACTATTGTTATTTCTTCTTGCTGAATTGTTCCTTTTACCAGTAAAATAATAACTTGCTTTGTCTCTTCTGATAAGCTTAGGCTTGAAGTCTAATTTATCTGATATCATAGTTGCTACTCCTGCTTATCTTCGAGTTCCATTGGTATATATTACCTTGTTCCAGCCCTTCACCTTTAGTTTGTGAGTATCTTTACTTGTGAGGTGTGTTTCTTGCAGGCAGCATACAGATGGATTCTGGTTTTTAATCCATTTTACCACCTTGTGCCTCTTTATTGGGGAGTTGAGGTCATTTATATTCAGAGTGATTACAGAGAGACTATTTTTAATTACTAACATTTTGACTTTAACTTTTGTTTGAGGTAGTGTTAGTGTTTATTCTTCTTTGTTTAGTTGTATGCTTGCTGGAAATGATTATTTGTCTGATTCTGATGTTTATTTGTTCTTCTTTGTAGTTAATCTCTTTGAGTATTTTCTCTAGTGCTGGTTTGAAAGACATAAATGATTTCAGCTTCCATTTGTCATGGAAAGTTTTTATTTCCCCATCAATTTTGAGACATAGTTTTTCTAGGTAGGAAAATCTTGGATACAAGTTGTTTTCCTTCAGAGTTTGGAATATGTTGCTCCAGGCCCTCTTGGATTCTTTGACTTGGTTTGGGAGGTCTGGAGTGTAATTGGTTTGCCTTTGAATGTCACTTGGTCTTTTACTTTTTCAGCCTTTAAGATTCTTTCCTTGGCTTCTACATTTGTCAGTTTGATTATTATACGGTGTGGTGTATCTTTTCTTTGATCTTGCCTAAAGGGGGTTCTATATGTTCTCTGTACCTATGTATTGACCTCTTTTTCTACGTTGGGAAAAGATGGTTGATTCCTTTGGTTCCAACTTCTATTCCCTCTTCTATGCCTATTATTCTTAGGTTAGCTCTTTTAAAATTGGTCCAGATCTCATCAATGTCCAATTCATGTTGTTGAATTGTTTTTTCTAAATTATATATTATGTGTTCATTTTTGGAATGGTCATCTTCTAAGAGTGAGATTCTATTTTTCATGTGGTCTAGTCTACTGTTTATAGTTTGTATTGATGCCTTCACTTCAATTATTGCATCCTTCACATCCTTCACTTCCTTTGAAACTTCTTTTTGATTCCTGTTCAGGGTGTCAGATTCTTTGTTTGTTCCTTCATTTTTTTCTTTTTTTTTTTGTGGTACTGGGGATTGAACTCAGGGACATTCTACCTCTGAGTTATACCCCCAGCCCTATTTTTTATTATTTATTTTGAAACAGAGAAGTTGCAGAGGGCCTCACTAGGTAGCTGAGGCTGGCAGAAAACCCGGATCCTCCTGTCTGAGCCTCCCACATGCTGGGACTACAAGCGTGCGCCACCACGCCCAGCTTGTTCCTTCATTTCTTTCAGGCTCTTTCTGAATTCTTTTTGGAATTCCTATATCATTTCTAATATTAAAAATCTGAATTATTCTTCTGTCAATCTCTGAAATTCCATGGTGGTGGTTTCTGTTATTGTGGGTTCAAGGGAGCTTATTATTTTATTTCTTGCTATTTTTCCTTCCCATGATTTTCGGGTTTTTTTTTTTTTTTTTTAATGGTACTGGGGATTGAACTCAGGGGCATTCTACCTCCGAGCTACACCCCCAGCCCTATTTTTTATTCTTTATTTTGAAACAGGGTCTTATTAAGTTGTGGAGTGCCTCACTAGGTAGATGAGGCTGGCCGAGAACCTGGATCCTCCCAAATGCTGGGATTACAAGTGTGCGCCACCACGCCCGGTGTGATACCCTTTTAGATTTTTCATGTTAACAGGAGACTTTAACACTTACTGACAACTCTCTCCCCTTAAAAATTCTCTTGTATTTATTTACGGATGAAATCACTATTTTGCTCATACTTTTCCATCTCTACATGTTCTTTACTTTTAAGTTTATATCTTTGTTACTTTTTCTAGCTTTCTCTCTGCCTATAGGTTTCTTATGTCTACTTTCTCACTCTGAATAGTATCTTATCATGGACGTATGTCTTATCGTTGAATAGCCTCTACCATAAGGTTGTTCTCTGTTGTGTTTTTATCACCCTTTGAGATCGGCCTTGAAAACTGTGTCTACTATCATCCCACTTTTGTTCTATTTGTGTGTTGTCAGTTGCAGTTATTCTGGGGCTCCTTCTTTCCACTGCAATGGTGTCATTGATGGGTTTCATGTGTTAAGGTTTGGGGTCCTGTCTGTCACTTCATTATAGGGATTTGGCTCAGAAGCGTGAGCAGTTTGTGCTCTATGCCTTTTTAAGTCTCGATGCATACGGTGTTGGATGATTTCTTTTATCAGCTGTGCACATTAATCCTTGGTGACTAGGAAGTCCTTTCTGGTGGTTTACCTGTCTGGTCCAATCTTAGCAGTAGGGATTTAGAGGTGTTAGCTGGTATATACAAGGGTGAGCTGTGTTGCATTCAGTGGTGAAGGTTGGATGATTGGTGAGAAGTAGATGGGTGCAAGAAGAGGGTAGAGGATATGATCAAGCAGAATGAGGGTTTGAGTGCAATGGGGTAATATTTGGTAGAAATTAGAGATAGTGAGTATGTGGAGAGATTTTAGTAGTCAATGTGGAGTATTTAGTGGTAGTGATATGAAATGGATTTAATATAAGACAAAGAGAAAAAAAGAAAAGATAGAAATGTGCAAAGAGAGGATATAGATAGGAAAGAATGGGGGGAGTCTGTAAAAAGGAAGGATAAGAGAGCAGACAGATAAACAAAAAATAACAAAATAACCAACCATCCAAACAAACAGACAAAAAATAAAGCAATACAAAACAAAAACAGAACAAAAAATGAATGAATCTCTGCAAATATACAAGTAGAGAGCAGACTGGCCTTTGCTGTCCTCTTGGGTCTGCATGGATATTTTCAACTGTTTAATGTCTACTCACTCTAGTAGATTTTCAAGCATGTTGCAACCATTCTTATTTGCTCAGTAACCTATGTAGTGCCATCTATGCAGGTGGCAGGTGTCACTGTGCCTGGATCCAGTGTAAACTCTGGACTCTGAGCTTTGCACAGGCCCTGTGTCTGTAACTCTCCCTACTTGAACACTCTCCCTACTTGAACTGGCTCTGGAGGGAGAGGTGAGTTGGGGTGCTGCTCCTGCAGATTCTATCCAGGCATTTGGGCTGCCTCCAGGCTCCAGGCCTCCCCTGGTGGGTTAGGATGGCAACTGCCCCCTGGCCAAAACTATCCTGTTTGAACTTTCTCTCACCACCTAAATTCTCAAATGCAAGAATTCATGCTGATGAATTCCATCTCTTTTCCATCTACAGTAGTCTCATCTTATCCATGGGTTCACCTTCTGAAAATTCAGTTAAACTTACAGTCAACCGTGGTATGAAAATATTAAATAGAAAATTCCCATAATAAAAAAAAATCATGGTTTAAATTACACACTGTTCTGTGTAGTGTGAAGAAGGCTTGTGCTGTTTTGCTCAATCCTGCCCCTGGTGTGAACCATCCCTTTGTTCAGATATCCATGCTGTATTGGCTACCTGTCTCAGTTATCAAATTGACTGTCAAGGCGTTACATTGTTTTTGTTTAAGTGATCCTTATTTAATGGCCCCAAAATGCAAGAGTAATTATACTAGCAATTTGAATATGCAAAAGAAAAGTCATAAAGTGTTTCCTTTATGTGAAAAGGTGAAAATTCTCAATAAGGAAAGAAAAAAAAATATGCTGAGGTTGCTAAGACATATAGCAATAACAAGTCTATCCATGAAATAGTGAAGAAGGAAGAAAGTATTTATGTTAGTTTTGCTGGCATACCTCAAACTACAAAAGTTATGACCATAATGATTGATAAGTACTTTTTAAAGATGAAAATGGTATTAGATTTGTGTATGTATGTATAGGAAAAAAACATAGTATATGGAGAATTCAATTCTATCCGTGGTTTGAGGCATCCACTGGGGGTCTTGGAATGTATCCCTCAAGATAAGGGGGAATTACCATTTCTTCCTTAAACTTTTATAATCTGGATTCTATTCCCAAATATTTCTGGAAACTTCTCTTTGTGCAACTATTTCCTAAATGGTATCTGCTTCTAATCTTAATGTTTTGGAATTCATCCTCTACACAGAGAGCAAAGTATTATATCTAAAGTGAAAAGCTGATCATGGCAGTTACCTGCTTAACAACTTTAGAGGTTTCCCATCAATTTTAGGATCAAGTCCGTGTCCATTTTGCATGGCATCCTGAGCCCAACATTAGCTCTTGACTTCTCTCCCACTTCCATCTCTCACCACTGTCTGTTGGGATTAGGTTCTCCACCTGAGTCCACTGAGGTATCCTTGCAGGGACTGCACTACTCTTTCTTTACTGTAATTTCTTTGCTCTGGCTGCTCTATGTCTAAAATAGCTAAGCTCTTTCCCTTAGCTCTGTCCATCCTATTTATTTATTTATTTATTTATTTATTTATTTATTTATTTATTTATTATTTTGTGGTACCGGGGACTGAACCCAGGACAGTCTACCTTTGAGCTATACCCCAGCCCATTTTTTATTCTTTATTTTGAAACAGGGTGTCACTAAGTAGCTGAGGCTGGCCATGAAACAGCGATCCTCCTGTCTCAGCCTCCCAAGTACTGGGATTACAAGCATGTGCCACTACACCCAGCTAATTTCAAGCTTTAATATCTTGGTCTTTTAAAACTTTTAAACAAGTATGTATCTAGTTATCCCAATGTAATCTATTGATAATCCATTATTTTTCCACTGGTTTTAAATGTCATATCCAGCACATAGTTGATCTTATATTTAGGTCTGGCTTGGAGATTTGTATTATTACTCTATTCCTGTGTTGTTGCTGTTTTTATATTTACTTTCAAATGACTTTTAATATCTAATGTCAGGGAAGGGAATCTCTCCACCCCTTTCTTACATGGCCACTGATATTCACTTCTCATCTTCAATTCTTTACAAAAGTTTCTTGATTGTTTTATTTATTTAATTATTTATTCATTTATTTTTTTGTGGTACTGGGAATTGAACCCAGGGGCATTCTACCAATGAGCTACACCCCAGTCCTATTTTTTTATTCTTTATCTTGAAATAGGGTCTCACTAAGGTGCAGAGGGCCTCACTAAGTAGCTGAGGCTCACCGTGAAATGGATCCTCCAGTCTCAGCCTCCCAAGTACTGGGATTACAAGCGTGTGCCACCATGCCCAGCTTGTTTTATTTTTAAAATTATTTATTTTATGTGGTACCAGGGATGAACCCAGGGACATTTTACCTCTGAACTGTACCTTCAGTCCTCTTTTATTTTATTTTTTTTTAAATTTTGAAACAGGGTCTTGCTAGATTGATGAGAGTCTCATTACTTGCTGAGGCTGTCCTCAAACCTGAAAACCTTCTGTCTCAGCCTCCTCAGTACTGGGATTACAGGTGTGTGCCACTATGCTGGGCTTGACTGTTTTAAGATGCTTATTTTTCTAGGTGAGGAGTATTTTTCCCCAAGTTTATTTCCTTAAAAAATTTTAGATTAAATTTGTAGTTTAATTACAACCAATTTTAGAAAGTATCATTTTTCTCTTTTTATTATAAAGGAGAGGCAGGGCAATTTCTCCTTTTAGAGAAACTTGTCACTGCTTAAGGTGACACAGGTAGGTTTGTCTATAGATTTTTTTTTTTCCTTAGGAAAACAGACCCATAGCATTTCCTTTTTTTTTTTCTTTTAATTATTTTTTTTTAAAGCAAGGTGTGGTGGCACATGCCTGTACTCCTAGTAGTTGGGATGCTGAGACAGGATTAACACAGGTTCAAGGCCAGTCTCAGAAACTTAGCATGGTCCTGTTTCAAAACAAAAAATAAAAAAGGACTGGGAGTGTAGCTTGGAGGTAGAACACTCCTGAGTCCAATCCTAACACACACACACACACACACACACACACAGTTTTTTTTTTTTTTTTTTTTTTTTTTTTTTTTTTTTTTTTTTTTTTTT
>PVLC010036358.1:0-15835 GCA_004027655.1 Graphiurus murinus
CTGGGTCCCCCAAATCACCCGGTCTCCACCCAGGCGCTCCAAGTTCACGCCCAGGCTTCAAGCACTCCCTCTCTTCCCCTAGTCAAGAGGCTGGGCTCCTGGCCGATCTGCTTCAGGCTCACTTTTCCATCCCTGGAGGCTGACCTGCCTGCTGGACTTTCCAGGGTTGCTGAGGGGCGCAGGCTGGTGATAGTCTGGCTGGATGGCAGGTAGCTGGTTGGGAAGGGCTAGCAGGGAGGATGGTGGGCCGCCACTTCACGGCCCGCCGGCTTCCGCTGACTCATCCTGCCCCTCCTGGACTCAGCCCCTCCGCTCCCGCCTCAGGCCCAGGCCTCCGCCAAGATGCTGCGTCCCACTTCAGGTTCTGGGCGGTCACAGTTCCGCGCTGAGGTGATGCGCCGGGACAGAACCCAGACCCACGGGTGCCCACACTGAATGCCCCACGGTTCTGATCTCTGCCAGGGTGCGGCGCAGGGTGCCAGGGGTGCTGTGTCCCGGGGCCTGCCGTTCCCAGCGTCTGGGTGGCCCCCAAGGCTCCTGGTCCTGCCCTTCCACAGCCTACCTCCTCGGCGCTGAGTCCGGCTGCTGTCTGCCCCGGCAGAGCCGGGTCGGTGGGGGTCCGCCCGGAGCGCGGAGCGCGGATCACTCTGCGATGGCGTCTTTTCTTGTCCCCGCTCTGCTTTCTTGATCTTCTTTATTTGTTTGTGGTTCAAATTTCACTTTTTTCCTTTTGTTGAAAAGATCTTTTTATGGTAAATTTAGATCCAAATCAGGGCGTTTGTGAAAAGACGGTTCACTCAGTCGCCATCTTGGATCTTCTCCTCTACATTATGCTAATATATATGTTAAGTATCTTACGCTTAATAGTTGGATTATATATATACATATATATATCAACATTAAATATGTGTGTGTATTCTAAATATAAGCATGAAAAAAGCCCAACTAAAAAGTCTGACAGTTAGTGACCAAAAAAATTTGTATGTAATATGTTGTGGTAAGATAAACATCTTAGGACTAATGAATTCATATATGAAGTAAGAAAATTAATACCAATAAGATTGGCAAGATCCTGTGCATCTTATATTAAAAACTATCCATATTTTCTTATTACAAAAAGGTTATATTTCTGAAACTTTCAATTTCTGCTTTGAAATAACCTTTGTAGTTAAAAGAAACAGTGGATTTTAAAGTTGAATTAAATCTTTGCATAAAACCTAGATATTCTCCAATGGGTTTCTTTGTTCAGTGTGTTTATATGAACAATGGATTATAAATATCTGTGGTCCCCTCTTCCTTCTCTTCCTTAGACTGCAGAGAACAACCATACCAGGCTTTGAAATCTCAAAGTATTTATATCAATATAATAATTTTAATCTCAAGTACTGTCATCAAATATTATTGTGACCTATTTTCTTTTTATTTTAACGCAGATTAAATTAAAGTGTTTGGGGCACAGGGACTATTGGCACTGTGGCCTCTAGAGACTCAGAAAAATATCCACATACTTACATTCAATTGATTTTTGACAAAGGAGCCAAACACATACAGTGGAAAAATGATAGCCTCTTCAACAAATGGTGTTGGCAAAACTGGTTAAGCATATGTAGGAAAATGGAATTAAACCCCACATTCTCACTCTTTACAAGAGTCAAAGATCTGAAAGTCAGGCCAGAGACCTTGCAGCTACTTGAAGAGGGCATAGGCCCAACGCTTCAACACATAGGCACAGGTAAAAACTTTCTCAACAAGACCCCAAAGGCACAAGCAACTCAAAGGAAGATCAATACATGGGGTTATATAAAATTGAAGAGCTTCTGTGCAGCAAAGACCCTCAACAGAGAGCCCAAAGAATGGGAGAAAATTTTTGCCAACTACTCCTCCAGTAGAGGACTAATATCTAGAATATACAGAGAACTCAAGAAACTCACAAATAGGAAAACAAATAACCCAATCAAAAATGGGCAAGCAATCTAAATAGACACTTCACAAAAGAAGAAATACAAATGTCCAATAAATGTATGAGGAAATGTTCACCATCATTAGCAATCAGAGAGATGCAAATCAAAATTACCCTTAGATTCCACCTAACCCCAATTCGAATGGCAATCATAAAAAAACACAAACCAAAACAAATCCTGGTGAGGGTATGGAGAAGTGGGAACCCTAATAAAATTGTTGGTGGGATTGCAGATTAGTGCAACCACTTTGGAAAACAGTGTGGAGGATCCTCAAATGAATAGGAATGAACTTACCATATGATACAGCAATGCCACATCTGGGTATCTAGCCAAAAGAATGGAAACCAAACTATCAGATCAATGAGTGTGTGTCTGTGTTTATGACTTCACAATTCATAATTGACAAACTATGGAACCAGCCAAGATGTCCATCAACAGATGAATGGATTATAAAGCTATGGGGTATGTACACAACAGAATTTTACTTAGCCATAAAGAAGAACAAAATCATATCATTCGTAGGAAAATGTATGGAAGTGGAAAACATTATGTTAAGTGAGTTGGGTCAGTCACAAAAAGTAAAAATTGTATGCTCTCCCTAATATTCAGAAGCTAGGGAGAAAGTGGGTCATAAGAGGGAATTTGGACGAAGGAGAAAAATTAGGTGAGCAAAGAAGGTGAATTAACTTAAGGTGATGGGGGGACATCTTAATGCACATGATGTGTATTCATAAACATAGCAAAGTCAACCACTAAACTGAACATAAGAAGAATGGAGGGGGGAGGGAATGGGGGGGGGAATTGGGGAAGAATTAAATGAGAGATGTGCATGTATGACTCTGACAGCTTATACTTCACAAAGATGTATGATTACAAAGCACAAATAAAAAAAAATAAAAAGAAGTAACTTAACTCAACATCATTAAGGCAATATGCAATAAGCACAAGGCCAACACCATATATAACAGGAAAAAAACTGTGGGAATTCCCTTTAAAATAAGGAACAAGACAAGGATGCCCACTGTCACCACTCCTTTTCAATATAGTCCTTGAGGCTCTTGCCAGAGCAATAAGAGAATAGAAAGATATCAAAAGAATTCATACAGGAAAAGAAAAATTAAAATTACCCTTGTTTGCAGATGACATACTCTTATATCTAGAAGACCCAGAAAACTCAGTCAAAAGACTCCTAGAGCTGATTAACAAATTCAGCAAAGTAGTGGAATACAAAGTCAACCTTAAAAAAATTTAGTAGCTTTTTAATATGTCAACCATGAATCCACAGAGAAAGAAACACAGAAAACAATTCCATTCACAATAACCTCAAATCCAATAAAATAGCTCATAATAAACCTAAAAAAGAGGTAAGAGACATCTACAATGAAATTTATAAAACACTAAAGAAAGAAATTGAACAACATCTTTGAAGATGGAAAGATCTCCCTTGCTATTGGATAGGCAGAATAAACATCATCAAAGTGGCCATTCTACCAAAAGTTATTCACAGCATCAATGCAATTCCTATCAAAATACCAATATCACTCTTCATAGACTTAGAAAAATCAGATCATAAATTTCATATTGTGAAACAAAAGACCCAGAATAGCCAAAGCAATTCTCAGCAATAAGAACCATGCAGGAGATATCATAATTACTGACTTCAAATTATACTACAGATCTATAGTAATTAAAATAGCATGGTACTTGCACAAAAAAAATTAATAGAAGATACAGAAATAAATCCACAAACTTATAGTCAATTTATCTTCAACAGGTGGGCCAAACAATACACTAGAGAAAAGACAGCCTTTTCAACAAATGATGGTGGAAAAATTGATTATCCATTTGTAGAAAAATTAAATTAAATCCTTATCGCTCTCCCTGTACAGGAGTCAGCTCCAGATGTGTCAAAGACCTATAAATTAGACCAGAAATTGTGACACTACTAGAGGAAAGCATAGGTCCAACACTCCAACAGATAGTCACAGGTAGAAACTTCCTCAGCAACACCCTCAAAGCTCATGAAATTAAAATAAGAATTAATAATTGAGAAGGTACTAAACTAAAAAGTTTCTGCATTTCAATGGAAACTATGGAGAGTCTAAAGAGAAATCTTACAGAATGGGAAATTTTTACCAGCTACTCTGACAGAGAATTACTATGTAGAATATACAAAGAACTTAAAATACTTTACATTAGAAAAACAAATAACCCCATCAAGAAATGGGCAATTGAATTGAATAGACACTTCATAAAAGAAGAAGAGATACAAATACCCAATAGATATATGAAAAAATGTCCAACATCATTAGCAATCAGTGAGATTCAAATAAAAAACTACACTGAGATTCCATCTAACCCCAATCAGAATGGCAATCATCAAAAAGACAAATAACAATAAATGTTGGCAAGGATGTGGGGATATAACTCTTCTACACTGTTGGTAGGATTGAAGTCTAGTTTAGCTACTATGGAGATCAGTGTGGAGATACCTTAGAAAACTGGGAATGGATCCACCATATGATCATGCTATACCACTCTTGAGTATATTTACAAAGAGGTTGAAACCAGGGAACTACAATAATATAACCATACCCATGTTCATGCAGCACAATTCACAATAGCCAAATTATTGAACCAACCTAGTTGTACATCAACAGATCAATGGATTACAAAATTATGGAAAATACACAGAATAGGATTCTACTCAGCAATAAAGAAGAAGAATAATGTCACTTCCAAGAAAATGGAAGGACCCAGAGAAAATTATGTTATATGAGATTAGCTTGTCACAGAAAGTGAAGGGTGATAGGTTTTATCTAATATGCAGGAGCTAGGGAGTAATTGGGATACCAGAGGGACTCCACATAATGGAAGAGAAACCTCACAAGAGCCAGGGAAGTGGTCTAAGGGAAGGGGAAAGGGGAGACTGATGTTCATTAATGGAAATACTACCACTGACCATATGTACATATGTGAAAATTACAATGTCAGTCTCGGCACTCTGTATTGGGAAGGGGGAAATGGGGAGGTGGGTAGAGGTGACCAAGTGCTGTGTGCATGTATGTCATTGTCAACATGATTTACATTATGTTTTGAGACTACAATGCACCAATAAAAACTCATTGAAAGTTTTTTTTTGTTTGTTTTTAAGATTGTTTTCTATTTCCCACAGGAATTGTTTATGATATTAATTTAGATGACTAACTTTCTGTATTCCCTCCTTCTTAATTTCTATTCAGATAAATGATTTGCTATGCACTTTATGTTCTTGAGAAATACAGTTACCTAAAACAGAAATCAGGGATAGGCTTCTATAATAATTAAATAAGAGGAAATTAACAATGATTATGAAGAAGAAACTGGACAGAGGGGCTTCCTTAAGAATACAAAGAGTAATTGCTCTCTGGAAATGAGGAAGGAGAAAAATCAATGGGCTCTTAAAACAGAGTTACACTCTTTAAATCCAGGGAACCTCAGAAATGTATCTGGACCCCAAGATTAATGGTTTATTATATAATAGAGAACACAATCCTAGGCCTGGGGCTCCAAAAACAGCAGGAATAAAGCACAGAACCATTTATATGAGATTTATTTGGTATTGAATGGGGATCTGTTACATTAACCATGTTGGAATAGTGGTCCAAGCCACTTTATCCATTTTCTCATTACTTTATGAGTCTCCTGTATTCTGGTGCAAAGTAGGGATGATGACAGGATTTTAATAATGCCAGATGTACAGTATCTTACTGAGTTATAGGATTGAAAATCAGAATCAAAATCAATTTTCTTAAAATGAAAAGACAGTAATGTTTCTGGTATACTCAAATTGATAAACTTAGAAGCATAATTGTAAATGAGCTTTAATTCATTTTTGTAATGAAAATATTGTTTAAGTTTTTAAAAATAAAATATTTTAATATTATACTAAATGAGATCAGCAAGTATCTAGAAAGCAAAGTGTTTTACATTTTATTTGACATGTGGAAGCTAGAGAGAAAATATGAAAGAAAAGGGATTTCATGAAAATGAGGAATGAGACAGGTAAAATAGTGGAAGGGAGTTGGGGAGAGGGTAAAGAAGACTTGATGGAAACAGACCAAATAATATTATGTTCATATATACATATATATATATATATATATATATATATATATATATATATATATATATGGCTATCATTACCAATCTTGTTAGTGTTTATGGGAAGGAGGAGAGATATAGTAAGGAGGGGTTTGGAGAGAAACACACAAAGTGATGTGTGTGCATTTATTTATGCATCACTTTGAATCTCACTATGATGTATACTTACATTGCAGCAATAAAATCCAAAAAATTAAATATTACGCAATTATTGAACAAATTTTCAAAAGTATGTATCCCACTAAACCACTATTCCTAAGAATCTGCCACCATCATTTCTTAACTTCTTACCATTTAGCAGCTCTAAGGACAGAGAGAACTTACAGCAATAGAAAAATTTCAAGCTGTAAGCAAGAGCACATAGTTTCCAGGAGACCGAAAGACCAGTTAGAGAGACAAAGTCAGCGAGATAATTAGTAATTGTTCCTTGGTTCTGCTTAAATATTTCAAAAAGCAGGAAACTTACTGAAGTTCCTGGCAACAATAGAGTATAAGGAAGCATTACCACAGAGAGAAAATATAGTGAGACATCCCTATACAGAGGTTTAATGGTTTGTTTTAGAAACAAAGGGGCCCTGTTAGATTCCCATGATTGTGAAATAGTGAGTATAGGACTCACTGAGGAAAAAAGATGTCATGTGACCCAGGCAGGTGCTAGGCTGAAAGATGGGGTAAAAAAAGTAGTAAAAGTAGAAATAGTAAAAGACACATAAATGGTGAGGACCAGGGTTCAAAAGAGAAAGATCTGCCCTCTCTACCCAGAATTTCAAATGATTATATAAAACTATTTATCAAAAAAGACCATATACCAGTAAAAAGTGGGTTTGTATAAAATTTATGTATTAGATAGTTGTTATAATGCTTGCATGACATAATTCAATCTTACTCATTTTTTTTTAAAGAGCTAGGACCTCTCCTCTGAACTATATCCCCAGATGGTTTGGGGCAATCACAACCTAGTATAAGCAAAGCTATTTGAACATCTCTGTTGTGAAATGTGGTTTGCTGCTTATAAACCTCTATACATAGCAGTTTCAATTAGGGAACTTGGTTTATACCCTAAATGTCCCCACAGGATGTGATCTAATTCTAGGTTCCAATCTTCATTAGTACGCCATAGTCTCAACTCTTAATTTCCTGCCTAATTTAGTTTTGTTCATCTAGTCTTCTATTCTGACCTCTATAAAACTAACTTTAAAAATTTTTGCACTATTATAAATATCTCTGAGAGATAGAGTATTATCTAGGTGTTCAGTCAGTAACTAGAGGACAAGATGGCTGTACTATTAGCTACTTCCTCAAGAACTCACAGAAATCCAGCCTTTGGCCTTTGGGTCACAATTTCTCCACCTGGGTCATCCTTATTATTTTTCTTCTCATGGAAAATGTCTATCTTTCTATTTGAAACCATCTCTGTCTATCTCATAGCAATTGCCTTTGTAAGTTATTTGATCCCTCACTAGAATGAAGATGCTTCAGAATCTCAAAAAGTCTTCCAAAACTTTTTTCTACCATACTTTTGCACATTAGGAATAGAGAATCTGCTGTGTTAGATATAGATTGGCTTAAATTAATGAATACACTGTAAATAATGAAATAAATCTAATAAATATCTATAACCCATTGGGATCCTCAAAGTGGATGTATCCCACTATCCTCTCAAGATATCTGCAAGTTGCCTTCATCCTCCACTTGAGGATCTAATATTGTGTCTCTGTCCTTTAATCTTTGGTTCTATATCCTCAAGTCCCCTTTATTTAACTGATTTCTCCCTTTTCCCTGTGCAATTTCATTGCCTTTGATATATTTTGAGTCAGATCTATGTTAAAAACCTAGTTCTAACCCTTAAAAATAATGTGATCACAGGCAAGACACTAACTAGCTCCTTAAGGATCAAAGTGTGTTTCTTTGTATACTAAGCACCACAACTGTAGCTTCCTCAAAAATATGGAAGTATTTGGTTCTCCTAAAACTAGCATAACGCCTGATACAGATAGTCTGTTAGAATTGAGTGAATAAGTAAATCCCACCACAATGCTCTGAGGGATGGATGCATTCATTCATTCATTAATCTCCTTGTGTTTGAGGACACTTTAATTTTTATTATATCACTTTGACATGAGGCAGTACTGGGGTCACATGCTGGCTTTGTAAATATATACTGTTTTTTCTTTTACATGTCCTACATCCCCTGTTAGCCATAAATTCCTTAAGAGGAGAAAGTGTACATTATTGATTTTTAAGTTATTCTCCTTTAAAGGCTATCCAGCAAGTCAAAATCTAAGTTCCATAAGAGTATTTAATGAAAAATGAGTACTTTATACAGACAAGGTTTTATATGATTACTGTGCTGGTGTTCTTCATTATAACCCTTTCTGTGGCATAGGCTACAGAAAGCTTTGCTGCTTTCTGTATGTGTTACCTTTAGCAAACTACTGATAATCACTGGCTCATATAATTTTTTATTTAAGATAAAAATTAAATGTTAATGTAATTAAGGCCTTGTCATACAGGAGATACTTAATGTTTATTATCTTTCTTCTTTCATTTGGTACCTCAAAGGGTATCATAAATTGCCCTGATTTCACTAAAATTCATTTCCTTCCACACACTACATTCCAAAAGTTTAACTCTTCATAAGTGGTCAGTGGTTATTCTAGAATAAATTCTCTAAGAAAAATGTGGTATGAAAACAGTTTAGGAAAATTTGAAGAAGAAATAATAAACTATTTATTAATGTGTAATAAAATACACTGTGTTTGAATCAACTTAAGTAGACAATAAAATAATAGCTAGAACTTCTGAGTGTTTACTATATAACATATATTGAGTCTGACATGTCATCTCATTTAATTCTTACAGCACATTGGGTATGGTTTATATATACTATCACATAGATTATAAATACCAGAGAGGTTAAGAAACTTGTTGAAGGCAAAAGAGTTGAGTTCTAACCAAAATCATTAATAGTAATACATATGGTACCTGCTTGAAAAAAAATTCTCAAAGTTTTGAGCCTAATAAAGATTTCAATTGAAACAATAAGATTCTTGCATTTTTATATAACATAAGAAGAACACTTCAGAGTACTGCACTTCCTAAAACAAGTCTCTGACAATTTTCATAAGAAACATTTGGTAGCACTTTAAAAATACAGATTTCTGGGTTGTTCCTCAGATCTACCAAAACAGAATCTCTACTGTTGGGGTTCAGTGATTGTTTTGGTTTGATTTTTATGGTGGACACCTTCTTCTGTATATTTGCTTGCTCATTATTTTTGTTTGCTTGCTTATTTTTCTATGAAGACTTCAAGTTATTCCAAGAAAAACCTAGGCTTGGGAATGAAGGGTATGTAGTTGAAAGAATTAAAGAATTTAGTATTTAGAATTTCACAGAGAGGAGGAAAATATCAACCCTGCCTCTACCTTCCTGTATGACATTAACTTCTTAAGTATGCTGAGTCTCATACTGGTTTGCCCAAGAATTTCCTGGTGTTAGTCCTAAAAGTCCCACAACTGAAGAAATGTCTGAGTTCCAGGAAAACTAGGATGGTTGGTCATCCTAGTAGAAAGAGAGTATTACATCATAGTCTTATAGTAGGATATTATGTTTTTAAAGTGTCTAACACAGTATATAACTTGGTATATCTCTATCCCAGACCATTTATTTGATCTCTAGACACATAAACTAGACTGCACTAATGGTCGTATTTCCTGGATATCTTAAAGGCTCTTCAAACCCAACAGTGGACATTAAACTATAAAATTTCCCCATTGTATCTATACAGATCCCAGCAGTTACAGATTATAACTTAGAAAGGTATAAATTAGAAAGACTACTTATAAATAATATGATCAGAGTTTCATAAGCCAAAAAGTGATCTTGAAACACTGATGAAAAATAACAGTAAGAAATTTTTGGCACTCTTAGGACTGAAGAAGGATGGGGAAAAAGAAACAATTAGGATCTTGGAAAAAGTACAGATTTGAAGTGAATTACACTGTGAGCAGAGGGAGTTCATTTACAGGAATTAAGCCACCAACAAACTGTAGGCAAGCAAGAAAAGCCAGGGGAATAATGCAAAAGTGTCTCTCCAACTACCTAAAGATATGTTAGAATCTCTCATTGCACAATCAGAAGTCAGACAACAATGCAGCTGTTGCAGTCTATAAAGGTCAGCTACTCAGCACAGAGTAGGGTAGAGAGCAAAAAGCAAGTCAGGAAAGATCACTGGACTTTAACTAGCATATCTACTAAACTCTGACTTCTTCAGTGCATCCTATCTCAGTGATTAACACTACCACCCATGTTCTTGGTACTAATTCTCAATATTTGCCTCTCCACAATTCCCAAAACATAACTCAGGGAAAATTAATTATATTCAATTGCAAGATCACTTTTGCCTCAGCATATTTTTCTCCATCTTCACCACCACATTTGCCCAGGCTGCCCTCTTGACTTGACAACTGTGAAGCTTATAACTAGTCTTACTGTTCCTTCTGTGGATTCTTTCCAATATGTTCTCCAGGGAATGGAGAACACTAAGAAGTTTGAAGAGGTAGGTCTTAACCTACACAAGTCATTCCAATAATCCAGGAATGATGATGAATTCCAAATCTAAGT
This sequence comes from Graphiurus murinus, assembly GCA_004027655.1. Classification (NCBI taxonomy): domain Eukaryota; kingdom Metazoa; phylum Chordata; class Mammalia; order Rodentia; family Gliridae; genus Graphiurus; species Graphiurus murinus. The sequence continues at coordinate 10,728 of PVLC010036358.1, forward strand.
TACTAACAGTATAGAAAATTGGGGAGAGATGAAGTAGGTATAAAGGACATGACTTCTTTCTGACCTAAGCACCTGGAAAGTGAAAAATACTTTCAATAAGATAGAAAAGAAAGAAGGACTCTCTTAGGAAAGACACTTACAAATGACATTGATGACAGAAAATCAAGGGCTGCATTTTAACTTAGTATACTTTCCCTTACTTATAAAGAAAATCTATGGATTAACCAATTTGATCCAGAATTACCTAAACAGAGGCTTTCAAGTTATATCCCATACTTGCCATTAATTATTAAATTAATAAGAATTTTAATCTTCAATATCCTTGGGAACAAATTGCAGAAAAAATGTATAGACATCTGTCACATTATATAAGAGTTTTGCCTCTTCACCATCAGAATTGTAGAAGAAGGCATTTTCACCCATTATTTTGAAAATAATGCTGCAGAAACAACAGAAAGTTAATAAATTCAAGTCAATCTATTTAATATTTCATGTTTCCAATAACAAGAAGTAAACTGGATTAATATTTGGGAACACTATCCCAGAGTCTTTACCTTCCATCTTGCTACCTTCCCACCAAGTTCCTTACACAGCCAATGTAATCTCTCTAATCTCTAAATTCGATACCACTAACCTGTTTAAAATTCTTCTATGAGTCATGACTGTCCTCCAGATTAAACTCAATGTTCTTATCATGGCTTATAAGCCCTCATATTGCAAGGCTTCTACTATCTTCAACATCATTACTTGGCAACATCATTCAGAACTTTTTATCCTGCCCATCCTGAAATTTTTTCAGACGCTAAATTGACCTTATCCTCATGTACCTCTGAGCTTTAATTTACAAATTCTTTTCATTATCCTTATAACAATACAGTTGTGGCTTAGTTCAAACTGCATCCAACAATGCCTAGTTTAGATTCTCTCTCCCAAGAAAACCTGTTGGAATCCCTAAAGAACTAAGTTAAGCAGTCTTCCCCTGTGCCCCATAGCACTCTGTGCTTAGCACTACCTATTTTAGTACTGATCATATTATTTTGTAATTGACTATTGTATTAGTCCATTTTCCATCACTATAATAAAATATATGAGGCTACATAATTTCATTAAGAAAATAGTTTAATTTAGTTCACAGATCTGGAGGTTCAAAGACATGGCACCAGTATCACCTTATCTTTGGTGAGGACCTCCTGTCAGATGGCATCACAATGGCAGAAATGTGTGTGAGTGAGAGATCACATTGTTATGGGGTACGGCGGGTCCCCCAAAATCCAGGTCCTTGGTATCGTGGTAAAAAGAATTTTAACACATACCAGTCAAAAACATCTGGCAGGATTTATTTAGGGACTTAGGGGAAAACCAGGAGAAAGGGAATGAAAAGGGAAGGGGAGTGGAAAGGGAATAGGTCACCCGGACAAGTCCAAGGGCAGGTCCCAAGAGAGAAGAGAGTGAACAAAGGGAGGTATAGAAGGATATAAGAGAGGGCGGGGTCCTTCTCTTCCCAGCCCCTCTCTCAGGTTTCAGGTGGGCGATAGGTGTGCTCCTCAGGTGTGGGCAGATTGCAGAAAATTGGATCCTCCTCTTCTTAGGTTTTCAGAATGGATGCGAGCTTTAGGTGGGGGCAGGGTTTTTTCAGAGATTATCTTTGGCGGTGAATCTCAGGTGGGCAGGAAACAAGGAAAACTTCCAAGGGGTGGAGTTAGCTTAACCTCCCATTACCATCCTTCTACCTAACCTTTGCTTCCCAGGCTACCTCATCAACATCACAAGATATGAAAACAGGTTGAGGAGTGGCTTGGCTCATTCTTTACAAAACTGTCTTTTTGAGAAATAAGAGTTTCTTGAGAACTACATTAATCCCTTTTGAGGACAATGCTCCCTATGGCCTAATAGATTCACACTAGACCCACTTTTTACAAGTTCTACCACCTCTTAACATTGCTACACTGAGGAACATGCCTCCAACCCATGAATTTGTAGAGGACAATCCAAATAAAAATCACAGTAGTTGTCTACTTATTTGTCATTTCCATTAGCGTATAAGGCTCTTAAGACCACTGATTATTTCTTTGTTATCATCATATTCTCAGTACCTAGCCTAGTACCTGATACATGTTGGTCAAATAAATATCTATTAAATAAATGCTCAGCATTTTATTCACTAAAGCACTACAATAAGGAAATAATTCAGACTCCAGAAAGGGCTTTGTTCATTGGTCTTTCTTAGCACTTACACTCACCTTCTCTGTGAGCTCCACTTCCAGGAGTATCAGGTTGATTCCACATCTTTTATATAGAGATTCAGGATTCAAAATATAAGGGAGTCTTTCACTTGGGAGATACTTTCATTATATAGGTATTCTATATACATTGTGTGTGTGTGTGTGTATGTGTGTGTGTGTGTGTGTGTGTAAAAAAGTGACAGAAAGGAGAAGAAATAGAACTAGGAGAAAAGTAAATATTCACTGTGAATTATTACATACCTGGTTATTATTACATACATACCTGACTAAATCAAAGTGATGAGGTAGCTTAGAAAGAGAACGTTAGGTAGAAAAGAGGTATCGGGAAAATTCATAGAAATATAGTTTTTAGCCTTTTTAAAAAATCCGGAGAGTGTTTTCCACCCCTTAAAAAAGAAAATTTTGGTTCGGCCCAAGAGAAACTACAGCTCAGCCCACCTGGGAGGTACCGTCAAATCCCACACACCTGGAAAGAGGAGGAGAGAGATCTCACCTGGAGCTCGACCTATGAAAATCTTGGAAACTGAGAGTGAGGGGCTAAAAGGACCCCGCCCTCTCCTATACCCCCGGGAATCCACGTGTCTCTCTCTCTCTTGGACTCCTGCCCGGGATCAGAAAAGATGCCATAAGAGTCGGTGGTCGGGAATTTCTTTCTGCACTTCCCGTCTTTTCCTACACCCCAGTGTTCCTCTCCCTGACCTGTTCCTGAAGAATAAATCTGCCAGATGTTGTGATATGTGTTAAAATTCTTTTTTTCACAATATCAAAGAACCTGGATTATTATTTTATTTTTGGGGTACAGTCCGCACCCCATCACATTTGGCGAGCCAGCCAGGAGCTTCAGACATCCGGCAGAAAGTAAGTTTTTATTTTACCAAAAATGATTTTCGTAACTTTGTTAATCGTATTGGGGGCGGGAGCCAGCATTGTTGGCGGGGACATTGGGTCTCTCCGTCCCTGTCCCACGGGCCACCGCCAGGCCTCCCGGAGAGGGGCCTCCCGGAGAGGGGCCTACGTTCCCTGCAGGCACAGACACTGCCTGGTACACAGCTGTGCGTTGGGCCGGTCTCCCACGGACGCCGGCTTGGCCCGGCTCGGGCCCCTAAGCTCGCGGCGCCGCGGTACCTGCCTGTGCCCTCCCTCTCCAGTTTTCCCCCAGCGGAAACCCAAGTTCCGCCTTTTCCTTGATTTTTGTTCCCGGGTACCCACGGCTGGGAACACAGACAGCGTACCGGCTTGGAAAGCAGCAGGAGCGGTTCGGTAGCTCCCGGCAAAGCGCCGCGGCGCCACTGAAGCCTGCTCCCTCCTGTCTCCCCGCCTTTGTTCCTAAACCGTTTTTATCCAAGCCGCCCTGTCCTGATTTTTGTTCCCGGGTTCTTTCATGGTGTGGAAAAGAGTATTTATGGTGATTTTGATTTTTTTTTCCTTTTTCTGGCTGCAGTGGTGTCTGTTCCAAAGCCGGGCGGGGAGCGCCCAAGGCTATGGAACGTCTAGCGCTCTCTCGGGCTTACAGTCTGGTTTACAGCAAGCCGCTGGAGCCCAAAATGGTGTGGGCTCTTAGAGTGGTTTTGTGTTTATAACCAGTTTTCAATTTTTCTTGTCCTCTCCTACGATCGTTTTTTTTTTCTTTTAAATCGTTTTTCTTTAGATAAGATGGGTGATCACGTGGTGCCGGAGGTGGGAGCCATTTTTAAAGGGCTTACATTACTCGGTTTTACTGACCACGTGGCTTAGGGTCTTCAGTTCAGTCTTTCACAAGATGGCTGCGCCGCCGCGCCGTCATGTCACATGAATGCGACCCGCAGCCACGTCATCGCGGTATGACGGCGCCAAGATGGCGGCGCCCATGGAGACGCGGTACTCAGGCAATCCTGTAGCCACTAGATGGGGATCGTGTATTTTTTTCCTCCTTTTTGCGGATTAACTGGAGTAAATCGATTTTTTTCCCTCCTATATTTAAAATTGTTTTAAAGAAAATACGCAAATGGGATTTATGTCTTTTTAACAGGTACAACTAGAGGGGAAAGGAATTTTTTTTCCTTTTTCTCCCTTTCTACCTCAGAAAAAACCACCGCGCATACACCATCTCATAAAAAGGCCTACATTAAAATACAAAATGATTATTTAAAATGTAATGTTGTACTCCTGTGTTAATATCTGATTTGTTTTATCTAGAACTGGCCCCGAGTCATCAGAAAAGGACCTTTGCAAGTTATTAAAGGGATTTTATTTTAATTACGTGTTAGGGAGAAAAAAAAATTTTTTTGTTTTTTCGTTGTTTTGTTTTGTTTCGGGTTTCAGTAATTGTCTTTTTTCTTTTCTTTTTAGACAGACCCTAAGCAGGCTTAGAGATCTAGCTAAGCACTAGTCTAGTCTGATAAAATGTTAAATGTATTCCGAAACAGAAGTAAGATTTCTGAATCCGATAGAGATAAGTTCCGAAATTCGCCTGTAACCAGCATTCGCAGGACGCTGCAATGGGTGTTTACAGAAGAAATTCGCCTGCTTCCCTTTGTTATGTAGACGTGCATAGTAAAGAGGAGGTGGATGACAGAGATAAGGAGCTTCCGAGGCTGCGCAGCTAATATAAAGATATATTAATCCGATTTTAAATCATAGTCTTCCGTTTTGATCGTATGTGTTTGTTAGAACCTTAGTTTTTTGTTTTTTTTTTCTCTCCAGAATTTACTAAGGAATCCCCCAAGATACATAGAGATTAATAGATCATGGGTACTTTAACATCCTTAAAACTTATCCTCAGAGTACATATTAAATAAGTAAAAGATAAAAGTTTACCTTTTCCTGGTCCTAATGTAAATTAAAAGATAAAGGCTTGTTCTATGAGTAAAAAGGGAGCAGAGATCT
>PVLC010036359.1:0-15829 GCA_004027655.1 Graphiurus murinus
CTTCTGCACTATTTCTAAGAAAGGTGCACCACTTCACATTTCCATCAGCAAAATATGAGGCTACCAATTTCTATCCATCTCTAAACACTTGTCTTTATGATTAGAGCCATTGTTGTGTTTGTGGACTGGTATTTCATGATTTGCATTTTTCTGATGACACATGGTGCTGAGCACTTGTTCATGAGTTTATGGGCCATCTGTACATACTCTTTGCAGAGTTTTCTATGCAAATCCATTTCCTTGGGGTTTTTTTTTTTTTGTTTTTTATTTTTTATTTTTTTGGTACTGGGGATTGATCCCAGGGGTATTCTACCTCTGTGCTAGGCCCCAGCCCTGCCTGTGATACTCCTGTCTCGACCTCCCAAGTACTGGGATTACAGACGTGTGTCATTGTGCCCAGCTCCCATTCCCATTTTTAAGTTAGTTGTCTTTTATTTTGAGTTGTAAGAATTTATGCATTCTAGATACAAGTAACTTGTCAGATATACAATATGTAAATATTTTCTCCAGTTTTCTATATATTTTCTTGTTGATGATTTCCTTTGAAGCATAATCAATTTACCTACTTCTTCTTTTGTCATTTGTGCTTCTGATATCATATCTAAAAAGGCTTTGTATAACCCCTAAGTCACATTGGGGGCTAAGACCTTAACAACACATGGATTTATGGTGTGGGACACAATTTGGTGCATAGCACTAACATTTTTGTCTGATTTTAGTATCATTATAATAATGTCCTCAACGAGTTAGGTAGTTTTGAGCTCTTTTTTATTGTTATTTAGATGTGTGGTTATGAGAGGTTTTTGTTTTGTTTTGTTTTTTTGCTACTTTGAAGATTTTTCTCTCTGTCTTGCAACATTTTTGCTATGTGTTTGGATGTGGGTCTTTTTTTCTTTATCCTACTTAGAGTTGACTGAGCATTTGAATGTGTAGATTGATGTTTTTAATCATTTGTAGTGCTTTGACTATTATTTCCTTGATAACTTTCTGTTTCCTTTGTTCTCTCTTTCTATGTATATGTTGATGCAGTTACTTGTGTCACACATTTTCCATAGGTGCTATTTATTTTCTCTTTTTTTCTCTGTTGTTCACACTCTGTAATACTTTTCAATCCGTATTCGTTTTCATTAATTCTTTCTTCTGCCAGCTCAAATCTACTGTTGATCCTCTCTAGTGAACTTTTCATCTCAATTACTGTACTTTTCAACTCCAGAATGTCCCTGTGATAGTGGTAGTACTGCTGCTTTCTCCTCCCTCTTTTCCCTCTTTCTTCCTTTTCTTTCCTTTTTCTTAAACAATTTATACCTCTTCATTGATATTCTCCATTTGATGAGAAATTGCCATCACATCTTCCTTTATGTCTTAAAAAAAGATTCTTGTAGTTCTTTAAATATATTTAAAATAGCTTCTTTGAATTTTTTGTCTGTATGTCTGATATGTAGGACTTTTAAAGGCTGTTTTGTTGCCTGTGTTTTTCCTGCATGTGGTCATGTTATTTTTTGCATGTTTCATATGATTTTGTTGAACACTGGACATTTAAAATAATGTATTACAGCAAATTTTCCTTATTCTTCTCCAAATAAAATAAGTTCTCCTGGCATAATTTCTCAAAGAGAATATGGTGCTAGTTAGTGAAAATGAGAAAAGATGGAGAGTAATGAAGATGTGCTCCAAAGATGAACATACCTGTAATCCCAGTACTTGGGAGGCTGAGATAGGAGGATGGTAAGTTTGAGGACATCTTCAGTAATGTAGTGAGACTCTCAGCAACATTGTGAGACCCTGTCTCAAGCCAAAAAATAAAAAGGGCTGGGGTTACAGCTTAGAAGTGGAATGCTCCTAGGTTCAATTCCTAGTACCACTACTACCACCACCAAAAATAAAATAAAACAGGAAAGAAAGAAAGAAAAGAAAAGTGAATGGAGAATTAATTCTAGCAATGAAACTTAAAGGAAACTATTGGCTGAAAAGAATCCAATTGGGTGACCCCAGAACAATACCAGCCAGGAAAGAAACTGGAGAGGTGGTATTTTCATATTTCTGGTGGTGGAGTATCCCAACCTAAGACTCCTGATATCATTGTTCTATCCCTTGATGGTGTTTCAAGCATAAGGCAGGTCAAATATATATAAAATATATATATTTTTTTTGCAAAAGAGGGAATATATATATATATATATATGGGTTAAAAAAGAAAATGATTTTATTATGAGTGGTAATTTATGTTCTCTTCTTTATGCCTTCTTCCATCCATTCTTTTGCAAGAACTCTCTGGCTCATGCCTGTGACCACCCAAAGCCAGATCTCAGGATTTATGATTATGATTTTGTCTTATCTGATTCCTTCGAAAACAGTCAGCCTTTCCCTTTGGGCTATAATAACCGAGGTGCTGTATTTTCAGCACAATGGAACCAAACTAGACCTGGATATGAGGATGCTGCCTACATTGGATTGACACCTTGAAAAGCAGCCATGCTTGTTTTGGTTCCACTCAACTTCCAGAGTAGTAGCAGAGTCTGCCAGATGGAAATAGTCTAATTTGATAGATGGATACATTTCTAAGACTCACGGACTGTATTACAAATGCTTCCAGTTGAAGTTTCTTGCACAACTCAGAATTATATTATCCTGTGCTAAGTCATTTAGAAAGCTCAAAAGATCAATTTTCAAAAAAAAAAAAAAAAAAGAAATGGAACAACAAAAAAAATGTGCCAGACAACTCTTGAAAAGTTTGCTGATATTATTAAAAACCGAACACATTTTTTTCCCTACCTCTAAAGTGTTAAGAGATTTAAATTTTTTTTCCTGTCTTCAGCACATCTCTAAATGACAGGCACAGATGTTTGCCTTCACTTCTTAGCATTCTCACCCTGGGCATTCATTGTCCTGAGCAGTGGAGTCTCGGTCATCATATGAATGCTTATAAAATACGCAGCCAAATCCACTGTCCTTTCCCACCTCTAGCTTTCGTGTGGGTCATTGAATAATTAGATATTTGAAAAGCACCTTGAAATAATGGCTATAAATAAGTCCCTTTTCCATTTTTAGAAAGCTGTATGGAAAGAAGGGTCATCGGAAAAATCCTTGGATCACCTTATAAGAGACTAGTGTTTGTTTTCCTTGGAGTAATTCAGGGGGAGGGAATGTAGTGCTTTGGAAATAGGTATTAGTGGAGAGGAGAATGGAGATCTGGTCTTAGATCTTGTTAATTAGCTGTGTAAGTTCAGGAAATTCCCTTTGCCTCAGGAGCACATAAGTATAGAATAAGAGGGCTGAAATTGAAGATTTCTGAGATGCTTTATAAATTTTATGTTAACACTTGCTTTTTTCTTGTGATACCTTCTTCACTCCCTTGGATGGTCTAAATAGTGGTTCTTAGTTTGTCATCAGATAATTGGCTCCTCTGATTCTTTTGAGAATTTCAGAAATCTGTTTTGAGAATCTGAATACTTAAGGTTCCAAGTTATCCATTAAGGGAGAGAGATGAGTCTGGTGTACCAAGGTAGGAAAGAGATAGAAGAGTTGGTATTCAAGAAGCAATTGGCACGGTGAACATGCACAATTTAAGATGCCAGCTCACTGTCTGGAATTCTTGGATAAGTAATCATTCCTTTCCCAATCATTCAGACCAAATAGGGGAATAGAAGAAGAACATGCCCATGACTGGGGGTGAGGGGAACAGTAATGAAGACAGTAGGCTCTGAGACAGAAGGGTATGGGTTTCTGACTCTAATTTGCCATTTACCAGCCTTGTGTCCTTGGGAAAATTTCTTAACACCTTTGAGCTCCATTTTATTTATTTGAAAAATGATAGTATGATAAAAATTACCTTGTATGATAATTGGAAAAATTATGTGTATATAAAGTAAGCTTTGTACAACATCTGACAAGCAGAAAGTGAACAACATGTACTAGCCATTAATGCCATCAATATTAGTAAGGTAACTGGATAATGAAACTTAAGTTTACTTACAAATTATTTAATATATATCTGTTATATGTTTTTGCATACGACAGATATAAAGAAGTGGGAGGCATCGTTTTATTCTTCAAAAGTTAAAAATCCTATTTGTAACTAAAAAGATTGTCTATTATGGTGCTGAATATATGTACATGGATATGGAAGGTTTTGTGTTTCTTAGCCATTCAAAGTCGATTTATAGGATGCAGTAGTATGTCATATATGTGATCATCAGAACAAAATATAACAAAAATTTCCATGTTATCTATTTTTAACCAAAGACCTGTGAATAATATAATGCTGAAAAAGATGTTCACAATTTATATTAATTCTTAAAAAAGCATGGACATATGCATTTTAATTATGTTAGCATGGTTAGCAGACCATGGTGAGAAATGCTATAGTTTAAAAAAATACATATAGTTGGTTTTTGTTTCAGATCGCTGATTATATAATACTAATAATCCTTAAAATATAAGCCTTAAAAATTAAGCCAGGTTCTAAAAATATATCTTAATTGGATCATTTTGGAGCTCTAGGTCCGTGATTCACATGTAATTTTGGCATTGGGGTTTTCAGAGTGTGTGACTATCAGGCACCTGGCAGAGATGGATCAGGTCCAATTCCAACTAGATGCTTGGTGGCAGATGGCTCCCAGTGCAGTTACTCTAAACTTGGAATGTGTAAAAAGTTAAATACTCAGAGGCTGAAACCTAATCTATTATGGACATATGTGCACTGAGTTTGGGGAAATCTGTGGCCCCCCAAAACAGTATTGTGCACATAATATGGAACAAGGACCCATGGGTTAGCATGACCTTAACTCAAAGTCTCCCTCTCTCAGTCTTCCAGGTAATCTTACAAAACATTGGAACCTGAGGACACAATTCAGTCTACTTCCATTTAGTTCATTTGCCACGTTTCTTACATGCATCTCACTGCTTCTTCCCAACCCAGTAGGCCAGATTTCCCATTTATTCTGAGTTGGAGAATTTTTTTTTTAAGAGTCCCAAAAGTCAAAGAGGAAAAACATTCTCCCAATATAAGGAAACTCTAACTGGCTATTATCACTGCCACTGTGCTCCATGGTAGGCACAGGTTCCCAGACCTCCCTATGATTGTAGGCATGCCACAGAAATGCGCTCACTAACCAAGATGCCTTACTTTAGCGTCCTCTCTTTTTGCCCTGTAAGACTCAATGCTGTCAGTTTCTCGAATCAGAGGCTTATCTCAGGGATTTTCTTCAGTCAGATGTTCCAAAAGAGCAAAGATTTGGGTAGAAAGGGACACTGCTGAGCTGGAGAAGGATCCTTCAGCCTAGACAGTCAACAAATATTCATATGATATTTATTATGTAATAGAAATAGAGTCATGTACTGGTGAGAAAGCTATTTCTTCATGGGATTCACTCTCCAGGAGACAGTCCCTCTTCCTTAGTTTCCCTTGTGTACTTTTGTTCACTAAATATCTCTATCTTAAATCTGCTGTGAATTTGATTAACTCTCCCTTCATTTCTTCCTTACTATTTCTGCTTTATCCCAGAAGCAAGGTAGTCGAATATAATAGACAAAGCCATCCATTCATGCCTGAGTTACTCTAAAGAATAACTTAGTAATATATTATGTAGATGAGGAACTGAGATCCAGAGAGGAGAACTAATTTGCCCCAGATATGCAACTAGATAGACCCTCTTTCCCTCTGGGCCATAGAAAATAGTTGGTCCATGACAAAAGTGACTCCTTTTTCTTTGCTTATTATCTTGGGTTCCAAGATGTGATCTTGATGGAGCCCTGTTCACCAGTGGGTGAACAGGCAGTTAGAATGTTGTCAGAACTGGCTGCAAGCTTTCCATGCTAAGAAGAGCCGGGGACAACAGTGCAAAACCTGCTCAGGACTCAAACTCATCCTCAAAGTGCTTTCCTACCAACTAACACATACAAAGTTAAAGAATTTAGATTTTTACCTGTTTTTTTCTTCATGTTCAGATGACTACAATGATACTGCAAAGTAGACAAACAATAGAGAGGGGGAGAGCTAACAGTTTCTAGAGATTTGCCAAACTCCCTTCATAAGAAGTTTAGGAATTGAAACTTCCTCCAGAAGTTTCAAAATCAGTTACAATTACCAGGAACAACAACTAGATGTCTATGGTGATCATGGCAAAATTTAAAAGCAAGGTGATTTCAGGAATTGGGAAAGCTAAAAACAATGGATTTATAGGAAGATTGCCAGGTAATTTCATTGCCCTTATTCCATTAAAGCCAAGTTCCTGATGGCTCAACACCTTGAATCATTAGGCATTCATCAGATGGCCTGCAGAGCATTTTAAACTTCTTTTTCCTATAGGTAAGAAAAGGCAGCTGGGGAGGGTTGGGGTTGCAGTAGCAGTAGCTGGGAGCTCCATGCTTTGCCAAGCAAAGGAAGACCTGAGTTGCATTGTGGAATTCAAACATGCCCAAGGCAGAATCGTCTTTGAGTTATGGCAAAACAATAGTAACAAAGTGTATAATAATAAATATGTCTGGTATATAGATGCTTGTTTTCTAAGATAATTCTTCAACAGGTTTGTCTTGACAAAGGTTGATGCATGCACCAACACATTTTTTGGGAACTCTTAAGAGAAGAAAAGCTGCTATTTCCTTTTAAAACATTCACTAAGAAATACAGCAAGAATAATCCAGAAGCAGTCATCATGTTTCATATTTCATCTTTAAATAACTCCTTTGTGGGTGTTGAATGCTTTTTGCAGTACCTCTGGTACCGCCAGAAGTGATTTGTAATGATGCACCTGAGAGAAAGTATCTGTCTTGAGTTAATCTGAGCCCTGCAGGAGGACACACGCTCAGGACTAATATCGGTTTCCTAGTTAGGCAGCAGCTGCTGTCTCTCTTACCACCTGAATGATTGTGTTGACAGATCTTTGTAGTGTGAATCAAATCTTAAAGGCATAATGAGAACAAACAACACTACAGTCCTCATCTATTTTTTTTTTTCTGTTTCTTTTTTGGTAAGAATCTTATTTAGTTGTTTCAAAATTGGGATTTAGAAGGTGGAAGATGAAATTCAGTCTATTCTGTATCTGGATCAAGCAATGTTTAGTATGGAGTGTACAGGGTATAGTAATTTACTAGTGTTAAACTGAATTCTTTAATGAGAGAAGACAAAGTTAGAAAGGCAAAGAAGAAAAATGCTATCACTTAGATTCCATTGCTTATTAAGAATCCTATTTTTTAGACTAGTTTCTGAAAAGACTGTAAGCCTTTAAAAAGAAAGAAGTATTTGATCCACAGAATGTTATCTCTAATGCTTTCAATCCTTTGCTTTAAAAAAGAAAAAAAAAAAACCCAAAACAAACAAACAAACAAAACTCAAGAGATTAATAATGAAGGAAAGGAGGATCACTTGAGCCCCCAAATTTTAAGCCAGCCTGGATAGAACAGCAAGACTCTGTGCCTAACAGCAGCAGCAGCAGCAGCAGCAACAACAACAACACCAGACAAAATAAAGCAAAAATTCTCAGGAGAGCTGGGCATGGTGACACACACATGTGAGCCTGAGACAGGAGGATTACAGGTTTGAGAACAGCCTTAGCATCCTAGTTAGACTGTCAGCAACCTAGCAAGACCCCATTTCGAAAAGCAAAAAAGAAAAGGAAAGACACAATCATAGCAAAAAACAAACATACACAAAAAACAAAACCATAGAAAACCTCTCAGGAATCTCCCAATTGAAACATTCCATAGAAAGCAGAGAAGAGCTGTGGTCCATTCAAGATGGATGTGTATGAGAAATTTTTGGATTAAAGATATACTTTTGTGTGCAAACTCAGACCCACTCAGGATAATTTTAAAAGCCAGTATCATGATATGATTATGCTGAACTTGAAATTTGTATTAATCCTAAAGCCAGTTATAAAATGCTGAGCCACTAAAATAGTCATTGCTATAATTTCCATACGTTGAACATTAAATATGGTTCAGATAATCTATTCAGATAGTTGATTTTATGATCAAAAGACTCCTGTAAGGTGTCTTGTTATTTCCATTTTGTGGTTGAGAAGCTCATGTGAGGAGAGTTTAGGCTACTTGTCCAAGGTTCTGTGGAAATGAATGCCTCATCACTTGACTCCAAGGCCTATCATGCTTCTTGTGGCAGAGATAGTAGTCCTTCCTTCCTTCCTTCCTTCCTTCCTTCCTTCCTTCCTTCCTTCCTTCCTTCCTTCCTTCCTTCCTTCCTTCCTTCCTTCCTTCCCTCCCTCCCTCCCTTCCTTCCTTCCTTCCTCTTGGAATCAGGAAGACTGCATGTTTTTCCCACTATGAGATAGAGATAGAGATCTGGACAATGCAAATGGGACCCAAAGTCACTTGTGAGACATCTGGGCCAAAGCAATTAAGAGCTAATGATTATGCTGATTCTCTCTTCTCCTTCTATTGGAACAGAAAAGTTTGCAAGTTTTTGAAGTGTTAGTGTCTCAAAATTGAAGAACTATAAATCACAATTTAGATCAGCCACCAAGGAGGTCTTTGAAATACTCTTTTGTCTATGATGTGGACAACAAATACACCTTTGCTCTCATAGGTCACTCAACTTTAGGGTATATTTATCAACAGCAAAGCCTATCCTGTCCTGAATAATACATTTCACCTCTTTCACTTTACCTTATTTCCTTTAAATTTTTGCTGTTAATACAGTATATCCCATGTTTGTTGTTTATTGTATTAAGGACTGAACAAAGGGGGTATTCTACCTCTGAGATACTAAGTTGCTGAGAGTCTCCTTAAGTTGCAGGGACTAGCCTCAAATTTGTGATCCTCCTGTCCCAGTCTCCCAAGTACTAGGATTACAGCTGTGTGCTTCCACACCTGGCTCCCCATGTTTTTTTTTTTTTTACATATAAAGAATTAGTGGTGTACACTTGTTATCACAGTACTTGGGAGCCTGAGATAGGAGCGTTGCAGGTTTGCGGCCAGCCTCAGCAACTTGGTGAGGCCCTCCACAGCTTAGTGAAATCCTGTTTCAGAATAAAAAACAAATAAAATAGAATAGGGCTGGGTCAGAGGTAGACTGTCCCTCTCTGGGTTCAGCCCCCAGTAACACACACACACACACACACACACACACACACACACACACACACACAAATAAAAGAGTTGGTAGATGAAAATCAAATTGAGCTTTAAAACTTCTCTCTCTAGAGGTGTTATCTAGAATAAAATAATAATTTATTTAAAAAATTAAGAATGACAATTTTTGCCTGAAAATAATGCCTTTGGGCTATAGCAAGCTTTCAATATTTCAAGGACCTGCTCATACAATTTATGAAGAATTCATGGATTGATACGTTTTGAGTCTCTGTATGGCTCATGGTTTGTTGTCAAGTTCATTTTAATCAGCATGTGAATGGATGAAGGAGCAAACTGTGAACTGAACTCTCTACTTCCCCTTCAGACAATTTTAAAACAAATATGTCCTATACTCCTTGGCCTGCTTGATTCTCCAACACCTTGGTGTCAAGACATAAACTTCATAGGAGAGGAAGTTTATGACATGTTGGTCCTATTAATAGGTACATGTAAAATGTTGACTAGCTTTTACATTCTGAGTGCAGTGAGGCTAACGTATTTCCATTTATGAGGTCAAACTTCTTTTCTAGAGGAGTGCTAGTACTAAATCCTGATAATCAATACCTTGCTTTTGACTAGGTATTCTGAAGTATGTAATGTAGAATTCTCTAAATGTTTTCTGATAATGAATGACCTTTGATTTCTCTGCAATTTGATGGTTATTGTCTTGATTCCGAAATGCTGGTTCAGCAAATGGTCCATGTAGGGAAACAACTTGTCCCTAGAGAAGAATCATAAATGGGCTGTGGCAGTGATAGCTGATGTAGAGATAGCTAGGTATAACATTGAGTCCTACTGTGATTATCACAGCTCTGCTGGGAAATCTTAATTGAGGAAAACCTTTATTCTTTAACACTTCTATTATTTCTAGCTGTCATTTCATAACTTCTAAGTCAGAGACACAGAAAACTGGAGTTTTTATTTGGAGATACATTGCATTATAGGTTTCTCTCTAACATATTCATTCATATATATTCTAAAATATTTTTATTGGTGTATTATAATATCACATCATAATGTAGTTCATAGGGATGGTGACATACATGCACACAGCACTTGGTGGGCTTTCCCCCAGCTCCCTCCCTATGCCCCTTTCCCAATACAAGATATTGAGCTTGGCATTAGTATTCTCATATATTTACATAATGTCTGTGTAAGTGTTTCCTTCAATAATTCCCCCCTCCCAAACCCTCATCTAGACCTCTCCCTCACTCCACTGGAGTTTCTCCTCCATTATCCAAAATTCCTCTGGTATCCCGATTACTTCCTAGCTTCTGCATATGAGAGAAAAAATTTGTCCCTTCACTTTCTGTGACTGGCTAATCTAACTTAACATAATGTTTTCCAGGTCATTTGTGTATTTTAAACACATCCCAATGAAAGTAAGTCTTGAATACTTTAGCCCAGTGAAGGTAAGTTTGGATTACATTGTTCTTAAACAATAGTGGAACTTGAATCAAGATATATTAAGGATACTTTCAGAAGAAGGAGGGACTGATTTTTTTTGGTGACTGATGAGTGTTTGATTTTTCATTTTTTCCTTGTATATTATTACCATTGGAAAACTCAGTAATAGTAGTTCTTTGAATAAACTTGATGTATGCCTCTTTCTCTTCTTTTAGATTATGTACACAATACATACTTAACACTAAATCCCTTCTCAAAAACTCATCTATTTAATAATTACCAATCCCAATTGTATCATTGTTTTAGAAACTGATGACAGGTTAGGGGCTTGAGGCATGATGGAGCTGTGTTAGAAAATGGCGACTAGAAGATTTTCTTCTTTCTCTGCATGGAGGTAAAGCCTGTTCTGGTTTTGATAGAGAGTAAAAGTTGTGCCACATTGACAGTATAGATGCAGCAAGGCAAAGCATTACCTGTCCCTTCTGCTGTTTCTTATAAAGGACAAATTATTCTGGGAGCTTTGTGAAGTGCCTGCTTCATCTCACAGGAGTCAAGACTGACTGGGCTTTTGAATGAACTCTATAGGTAGAAAATGCAACTTTTAAACCTAAACCAGAAAAAGATGGAGAAATAAAGCATGTGGAGAAGAAATGTCTTGCAAGTGATACTGTTTCTATGAAAGCTCCGCAAATGGGACTTTTTTGTTTGTTGTACCATAAACACAATTCCACTCCCAATCCCAAATCCTTATTTTTAAGAAAAGTCACTTATTTGTGACTTTCATAATTTTTTGAGATAAAATTGCAATTTGTCATTTGCAATGATAAACTCAGCAGTCCACAGGTGTTTAGCACAGGACTTGGGAAGGTGATAAAATTGAAATTTCAAAGCCACTATCTCTGTATGTGTCGTTTAACATTTTTTTTGGCAGCAATTACTGGAATAAAGATTTCCTTCTCTCTTTTCATCTAGGCTCTGAAGGAGCTGGTACATTGCAGTAAGCCCTGTGTACCTGGATGCTCTCCCAAGTTATATCAGGCTATTTCTCATTTTTCTGTCTCATGACTGATTTTTGTCTGTGTTACAATTGTTTCAAGTTAAATTTCATTAGACTTCTTATTTTTTTTTCCCATGGTACTGGAGGTACCTCCAAGAACTGGGATTACAGACCTGCACCACTGTGACTAGCTCTAGAATTCACGTATTTTGACCAGAATGTCCTTGAATAATTTATTTTCTTGAGGATAATTGACTTCTAATATGTTAAAAAGACAAGCTCACAAAAATGTCTCCTAAGCTGGGAGTAGTGGTGCACACCTATAACCCCACTACTTGGCAGGCTGTGACAGGATGATTGTAAGTTCAAGGCTGGACTTAGCAACTTAGTGAGGTCCCTCAGCAACTTAGTGAGACCCTGTTTCAAAATAAAAAATAAAATATGGTGGGAGGTGTAGCATGGAGGTAGAATGTTTCCAGGTTCAACCTCCAGTAACATACAAAACAAAACGAAACACAAAAACAACCCTCTTCTGAGTTGTGATCGATCTGGTGAGTAATATTGGTAATCAGGTCTAAGAATAATAGAGTGTAACTTACTTGTTTTATTATATCTCTACATATTTACGGAAAGAAATCATTCACTATAGTATCCAAAACTTTAAAATACCCAGGAATAAATTTAATAAAAAATGTCATGGTACATATTTTCTGGAGAAAACAGTTTTTACCTATTGTGAAGGATATAAAAAATGCTGAAAAATATGTCCAATATCCTTATGGTTTAGATGATCCAACATGGTAAATATGTTTATTCCTGAGTGAATCAATAAATTCACAATAATAATTAAAATAAATTCCCCAATGGGACTTTTGTGTAAATTGATTTTAAATTTCCATGAGAAGAGAAAGTTGATGAAAGTAGTTAAAAATATTGAGAGAGGAAAGCCAGGACAATTTCCATTAATCTTTATTCATAACTCTTTACCATTACTCTTTATTCATAACTCTTTTATGTTAATTAACAAATTATCTTATCTATAGAGATTAATGTAACATTTCATTTATACCTTCCTGGTTAAATTTATTCTATATAAGTAAAATTTTCCTTAAAAATGTATTAATAGGGTATTTGTAAGAACAAGATTCTGGCATGTTTACTCTAACTTAATATTTAAAGGTTTTATTATTCTTCCATGTTTTACTATAAAAATTTCTGAGGCTATGAAGTGATATGCTAGTTAGAATAATGAACTAAATAGTGAAATTGAAATTAAATTTATGTTTTTAGTTTTAAGTAGTCTAAGAGTAAGCCTATGACCAAAATAAATATTCCATCATAACTAAAAATAATCTGAAGAAAATGGCTGCCCATAAATACTCATGCCTAATTGTAAGAAAGAAGTCTATACCTACTCTCTTAACTCTGTATCAGTAACATCCTATGAGAAAATTTAAGATGAGAAGCAGATGCAAGTTTGTTGTCTAGCTTATACCTAATGGGGTGATGAGAATTAAAATAAATTTAAAAACTGCCTTGCTACTTCCATTGACCTATAGTTTGACAGAGGTGTCCTTAGAAAAGCTCATAGATTCATAAGATGATATGCTTATGAAAATGTTCTGTTGTGATTCTTGAATTGCATCTGAGGCTGTTTCAATGAATCATCAAAATACTAGTGTGGTATTTGAAATAATAGGTCCTATTAATGATTCTATGTCAAAGTCAAATTGAATCAAGCTAAGGCAGTGCATGGTTTCTCTGTATTAACCGAGTTTCCAGTGATCACCATGTTTGCATGAAGAAGTTGTCTTGTAATGTGGAAAGAATGTACCAACCACCTTGTGAGGCTCAGTCTTGTGAGTAAAACATGCTAAGGAGACTGGATATAAAAGAGGGATTTGGAACAGATTTATAGTTAAGAATATTTTCAATGACTTTATTCATCTATTTATTCAAAACTGTTTATTGAGTATCTTCTCTGGGACAATCACCTGATTAGATATGGGGATATAATGATGGGCAGGATAAGCCTGGTTACATATTGAAGTTTATAATCTAGCTGATGGGGTAAAACATACTCCATTTCTTGTGAAACATTCTTGAAAGTTGAAATAGAATAGTACCTGAATACATTGTAATTGCTTAATAAATACTGGGTTCCCCTTCCACTTTTCATCTTTGTGTTTGGGGTACTACCTATATTCAATTGCCAAGAAGATTTATCATTCATGCAGTATGGTTTTTGATTTCCAGTTGTATATGAGTGATGATGTTATGAGTGATCCAGAGAAAAGGCAGCAACACGGGTGTATTCTATAACTCATGAGACAGAGAAGTGGAGAACACAACAGAAAAGCAGTCATTTCAAAAGCAGACATTCAGTCAGGTTCCAAAATAATTCTGAAGGAATAGAAGAGAGTGTGTAAGAATCTCTCCCCACCCAATCAATTGAAAATGCTGTATGTGATGTAAGTCATTTTGTTTAAATCGGAGCACTGTCCTTGGAAGTGGGTAGTCCTGATAAGAAGGATGAGAGCCAAGTCTCTAGCTATTGGGTTACACAGATTCACCCTCAGAATCCTCTGTCTCTTCAGAGAAGGTATCAGTTCAAGGAGAAATTGGAAATGAGAGATGATGATCAGAGAATGATTGATACCAGAGGCGGTGACTGTGCAGGGCAAGGATGACTAAGTAGGTAAACTAGAGATATTCTATATTAAAAAATAGTAAAATAAAATAAGACACATTAATAATCATGCAAATAATAATAATGATATCTAACAACAATAACAACAACAACAATAAAAATCTAGTAAAATTATTGATGCAGCTGTAACTGCTTCTGTCCTAGACTTATTCTGGTACAATTTCTTTTAAAGACATCAGCAAATTCTGCCACATTAACTCTTTGACCTTATTCACTTCTGCTGTTCTATGCACTTCTTATGCACGGCTTGGTAGCTCTGGAACAAGGACTCTGCCTCTTTGACCCTGGGCTTTTTCTTATGCTGCATTGTCAAAGAATGGATCTGTCTAACACTGTTAGTATCATCATTCTTTCATTTATTCATTTAGCAACATTAGATTTATTGAACATTTATCATGTTTCAAATAATCTCCAAGACACTGAGGATCAGGAAAGAAAACAGACACAAATTCCCACCTTTGTGAATATTACCTTACAAAGTGGGGGTGGGTTGGGATGGATAGGAGTATGTAAACATGGGAGTTAAATATATAGTACTTAAGAATGTGGATAGAAATATCTATGTAAGAAATAGTTAAGCCAGGTGTGGTAGCTGTAATCCGAATACATGGAAGGCTGAGACAAGGAGGGTTGAAGGTTTACAGACAACCTCAGCAACTTAGTGGGACCCTGTCTCAAAAAAAAAAAAAAAAAAAAAAAAACCCACCAAAAAACAGGGCTGCGAGTGTAGCTCAGAGGTAGAGTGCCCCTGGGTTTAATCTCTAGTTCCTCAAAAAAAAGTATTTAAGGAGAACAGAAGAGCTGCGGGAGAGAATTAAATTTTAAAGGGTATAGTTACATTAGGGTGATATTTGAGCTAGATTTAAAGGAAGAGAGGGAGCATACCATGAGGGTATTCCAAAGAGTTTTCTAAGTAGAGAAAACAAGTGCAAATGCCTGAGGCAGGAATCTGTCTGGTGTGTGAGATGATCATTAAGGAGACAAGTATGGCTGGAGTTTGCAAAAGTGAAGAAATAATGAATGAGGTTCAGAGAGGGACTGGGTTCAGATTTTATGGGGCCTTGTAAAGTACAGCAGGACTTGAGAGTTTTCATTCTTGCTTTGCCATGTCTGGTAACCCTGTACTTCGCAACCAATGATCAGTTGAACATGTTTCTATACCTAAGAAGGGTCCATTCATGGTACTTAACTAAGAAGATGGAAAGAATTGTGAGAGAACAGAAAAATATTTTTCAGTCTCCACTATCTGGTGATTGGTTTCACAGATACTAACATTTTTGGCGATTTGCTTGCAATTGGTTATGCCATCTGAAGGCATGAATGTGCCCCTCTTGCTTTAGGCATGAACTTTTAGCATAAGGTCAAGGAGATGACCTAGGACATGAATCATGGTGTCCTAGATCCATAATGCCCACTGGTGCTAATTGCTTTTTAGTCATTTGAATATGCTCAAAGAACTATTTATTGGTCCAGGGTCATTTTTTACTTGCTCGATTATATGTAGTGTTATGGTTTAGATCTGGAATGTCCCCCAAAAGCTTATGCATTGAAACTGTGGTCACCAGTGTAGCTAGTTACAGAGGTGGGCCATTTAGGCAGTGGTTGGATCATGAAGGCTCTGCCCTCATCAG
>PVLC010036360.1:0-15790 GCA_004027655.1 Graphiurus murinus
GTACTGGGGATTGAACTCAGAGGCATTCTACCTCCAAGCTATACCCCCAGCCCTATTTTTTATTCTTTATTTTGAAACCGGGTCTCACTAAGTTGCGGAGTGCCTCACTTAGGTAGCTGAGGCTGGCCGCGAACCCGGATCCTCCGGTCTCAGCCTCCCAAATGCTGGGATTACAAGCGTGCGCCACCACGCCCGGCTTGCATCATTTTTCTTAAGGGATATTGGTCTATAGTTTTCTTATATAGTCTTTGTCTAGCCTTGGTTTCAGGGTAATACTGATCTCATAGAATGTGTTAGGAAATGTTCCCTTCTCTTCAGTTGTCTGGAAAAAAAAAATGAGAAGGATTGGTGTTAGTTTTTAAATGGTTTGTGTGTGTGGTGCTGGGAAATGAACCCAGAGGCATTCTACCTCTGAGGTAAGCCCCCTAGCCTATTTTATTTTTAGTTTGAAACAGGGTCTTGCTAGGTTGATGAGAGGCAAGTAAGGGGCTTCAGAGATACAGTCACAGTCCCTTAGGCCATACCCCTTTCTCCAGCCACATACCTTCCTGGGTCACCACCCAGTAACTGTCACCATAGATTTATCCACTGATGAGATTACAACTTTCATGACTAAATTACATCAATTCTGAACATTAATAAAGGAGCTTTTCAGGGAACATTCTATATGTAACCATAACATTCTATCCCTGGCCCCTAAAGAGCTCATTCCCATTTCAGAATGCAAAATGCATTTAGTCTTCCAATAGTTCCCAGTCTCAGCAGTTCTAGCATTGCTCGAATGTCCCAAAGTCTCCTCTAGACTCAAGGTGAACTCTTGGTTGTGAGCCCCTGTAAAACAAAATGAAAATAAAAATAAGCTAGGTATGGTGACACCCTCCTATAATCCCAGTACATGGGAGGCTGAGACAGGATTGCAGGTTCAAAGACAGTCTCAACAAGTAGTGAGACTCAACAACCTTTTTCAAAAACAAAAATTAAAAATGGCTGGGGGGTACCTTGTAGGTAGAATGCCCTTGGGTTCAATCTCCAGTACCACTAAAATAAATAAATATGTAACAAGTTACATGCAACCAATATATAGCGACACAGTATACATTTGCATTCCAAGAAGAAGGGACCATAGAAAGAAGGAATGGGACCAAAATAGGATCAAAATCTAGCAGGACAAGCATTTAATCTCCTAGCTCCAGTTCTTTTTTAAATTAATCAATCAATTTTTATACTTTTATTAGTGTGCTATAGTCTCACATAATGCAGTTCATCGTGGTATTGACATACATGAACACAGCACTTGGTGGGCTTTCCCCCAGATCCCTCCCCACTCTCTTTCTTCCAAGTACAGAGTATTAAGATTGACATTGGTATTTTCACTTATGTGTGTAATGTCAGTGGAAGTGATTCCTTTGTTGATTCTCCCTCTCCCCCCTCCCCTTCCCCTAGACCACCTCCCTGGTTCCACTGGGGTTTCTCTTCCATTATCTGAAGTCCCTCTGGTATCCCAGTTACTCTATAGCTTCTGTATATAAGAGAAAAACATATGACCCTTCACATTCTGTGACTGGCTAATTTCACTTAGCATAATGTTCTTCAGGTCCATCCATTTTCCCACAAATGACATAATTTTGTTCTTCATTGATGAGTAGAATTCCATTGTGTATCTATCCCATAGTTTTGTAATCCATTCATCTGTTGATGGACACCAGGTTTGGTTCCATAATTTGGTGAATTGTGCTGCTATAAACATGGATATGCATGTATTACTATAATATTCTGATTTTAGTCCCTTTGGAAAGATACTCAGAAGTGGTATAGCTGGATCATATGATGGATTCATTCCCAGTTTTCCGAGAAACCGCCACACTGATCTCCATAGCAACTGTACTAATTTACAATCCCACTAACAGTGTAGACGAGTTCCTATTTCTCCATATCCTCTCCAGCATATTGTTGTTTGACTTTCTGATGATTGCCATACTGATTGGGGCTGGATGGAATCTCAGTGTAGTTTTGATTTGCATCTCCTTGATTGCTAATGCTGTTGAACATTTTTTCATGTATTTATTGGCCATTTGTATTTCTTCTTTTGTGAAGTGTCTTTAGTTCAGTTGCCCATTTATTGATTGGGTTATTTTAGTGTTAAATCTTTTAAGTACTTTATATATTCTAGATATTAGTCCTCTATCAGAGGAATAGCTGGCAAAGATCTTCTCTCATTCTGTAGGCTCTCTCTTTAGACTACTATTTGGTACTGGGGGTTGAACCCAGGGACATCCTATCTCTGAGCTACACTCCCAGCCATATTTTATTTTTTATTTGGAAACAGGATCTTGCTTAGTTGCTTAGAACCTCACTAAGTTGCTAAGGCTGGCTTTGAACCTATAATACTCCTCTTTCAGCCTCCTACGTATTGGGATTATAGGTGTGCACCACCACATCCAGCTCTCTTTAGACTCTTGATGGTTTCTCTTGATTTGCAGAAACTTTTTACTTTAATGCCATCCTATTTGTTAATTCTTGGCTTGATATCCTGAGCTTTGGGAGTTTTATTGAGGAAGTTTCTACCTGTGCCTATATGTTTGAGTGTTGGACCTATGCCCTTCTCTAGTAATTTCTTATTTATTTATTTATTTATTTATTTATTTTGCGGTACTGGGGATTGAACTCAGGGGCATTCTACCTCCGAGCTACACCCCCAGCCCTATTTTTTTATTCTTTATTTTGAAACCGGGTCTCACTAAGTTGTGGAATGCCTCACTAGATAGCTGAGGCTGGCCGCGAACCCAGATCCTCTGGTCTCAGCCTCCCGAATGCTGGGATTACAAGCGTGCGCCACCACGCCCAGCTCCTTCTCTAGTAATTTCAAAGACTCTGGTCTAATTTCTAGGTCTTTGATCCATCTCAAGATGACTCTTCTGTAGAGTAAGAGGTAGGGATTTAATTTCATTTCTCTACAAATGGATAACCAGTTTTCCTGATACCATCTGTTGAAAAGGCTATCTTTTCTCCAATGTATGTGTTTGGCACATCAATTGGCAGCCGGGCATGGTGGCGCACGCTTGTAATCCCAGCATTTGGGAGGCTGAGACCGGAGGATCCGGGTTCGAGGCCAGCCTCAGCTACCTAGTGAGGCACTCCGCAACTTAGTGAGACTCGGTTTCAAAATAAAGAATAAAAAATAGGGCTGGGGGGTATAGCTCGGAGGTAGAATGCCTCTGAGTTCAATCCCCAGTACCACCACCAAAAAAAAAAAAAAAACAATTGACTATAAGTGTTTATTTGTTTCTGTATCCTCTATTCTGTTTCGTTGGTCTATGTATCGGTTTTTGTGCCAGTACTATGCTGTTTTTATTATTATAGTTGTATAGTATAATTTGATGTCAGAAATTGTGAGCCTCCTGCATGGTTCTTTTTTTTTTTTTTTTTTTTTTTTTTTTTTGCGGTACTGGGGATTGAACTCAGGGGCATTCTACCTCCGAGCTACACCCCCAGCCCTATTTTTTATTCTTTATTTTGAAACAGGGTCTCACTAAGTTATGGAGAACCTCACTAGGTAACTGAGGCTGGCCTCCCGAATGCTGGGATTACAAGCGTGTGCCACCACGCCCGGCTTTCCTGCATGGTTTTTATTACTGAGAATTGCAAGCAAGGGGATTCAGAGACAATCCCAGTCCCTAAGGCCACACCCCCAGGGAATCACCTGCCTAGGTTACTACCCAGTAAATCCATCACCATGATGAGATTACAACCCTCATGCCAACTCTGAACATTAATACATGAGCTTTTCAAGGACCATTCTATATCTAGCCATAGAAAGAACTTAGCCAGTGGCCCATAATTAGACATTGGCTTCTCAGTTAAAATTATATGTGGGTTTTCCTCATCATTACATGTGTTTTCTATAGTTCACTGCCTAGATGAGAGATGAGTAGTCAACAAAGTTTTATGAGTCTAGCTTTTCAGATGCTGTTTTAGGTATGGAATCATACTGTCCCCCAGAGGGCTAGGGTGGGATCCCTTCAGTATAGCATCTTCAGGCGTTTTGCAAAGTGTGGCACTTCCTTTGAGTGGAAGAGTGCTAGAGTGCATCTCCTGCACTGGACCTGGGGCTTCTTTGTGCAGAACGCAGACTGCCCAGACCTTCCAGTGGCCCTGGCTTTACAGCACAAGGTATGGAGATAAACAGACCTTGACTGGAATCCCAATGACACCACTTGGTAGCTGTGTGGCTTAAGATGCTTGGACTTCATTTCCCCACATTGCTGAAAGGACTTAGTGTTAACACACGTTTAGCCCTTACACAGTGACTAGAACAGCTAAACCCTGCACAGTGTTATGGTTACGTTTGCTCACTGGGGTCTGGTATGACATTGTGTTTTAACATCAAGTTCTCATATGGATAAACACTTATTGATAACCGTTATTATGCTCTTATAAATTAAAGTGTCAATAGTTTCTCAACAATTTCTTCAACAATGACATTCCATGGTTTTGATTGATGGATTGCTTTATTCATAGCCATTTTGGATGTAAGGTTTCATTATTTATAAGGAGAAACATGGAGATAGGCATGGAGGGAACAAGTGTTCATTTGGTGTCTTCTGTTTGGGAGCTCTTTATGTCATAATGTAAGTTATGATGTACTTCATAATTTGACCTTTATAATAAATGAGAAATTGCTGAGTAATTCACTTGAAGTCATTCACAGCTAGAAAAAGGCAGCTCCAAGATCAGATTCATTTTACTTTTGTTTTCCTGCCTTCCATTTCTCCTGGGGGTTATAAGGAGAAATTTATAGATTCCTTTTAATAATTTATTTAGCCTACATAATTTTTATAGAGTAGTTATTTTACTTTTATCTATGGCACTGATTAGAGAGGAAAAAAATCTTTTTTGGTACTGAGGACCGAATCCAGGGGCATTCTACCTCCAAGGTACACCCATAGCCCCGTTTTTTGTATTTAGAAACAGGATCTTGCTAAGTTGCTGAAGCTGGCCTCAAACCCGAAATCCTCTTGTCTCAGCCTCCTGAGTACTGGGAAAGTATCACCATGCCTGGTGAGAGAAAAATTTAAGAAGGATTCTCTATCCATTTTTAAGCATATTTCTGTCTTACAGGTAACAGTACCTGATGTGCAGTTTGGACCCATGAGATTTCATCAAGATCAGCTTCAGGTACTATGAACCATGCTGTAATTATTACATGTTGATATTCTTTTTTCTTTTTTTTTTTGGCAGTACTGGGGATTGAACCCAGGGTCATTCTACCTCCGAGCTACATCCCCAGCCCTATTTTTTATTCTTTATTTTGAAACAGGGTCTCACTAAGTTGTGGAGGGCCTCTCTGAGTAGCCAAAGCTGGCTGTGAACCCAGATTCTCCAGTCTCAGCATCCCAAGTACTGGGATTACAAGCGTGTGCCACCACACCTGGCTCACATGTTGATTTTCTTTAAAAGGTAGGGGCAAAGGAAGAGGTTCTAAATTTATACATTTTAAATATTCATATTTCTATTTTAGATAATAGTATTGTACCAGTGTTAAATTTCTTGACTTAATAGTTTTTTGTGCACTTGATAAATATGAACATCCTTTCTTAGAAATATACATTAAGATTTTAGAGATAAAGCCGGGCGTGGTGACGCACGCTTGTAATCCCAGCATTTGGGAGGCTGAGACCGGAGGATCCGGGTTCGTGGCCAGCCTCAGCTACCTAGTGAGGCCCTCCGCAACTTAGTGAGACTCGGTTTCAAAATAAAGAATAAAAAATAGGGCTGGGGGTATAGCTCGGAGGTAGAACGCCCAAGTTCAATCCCCAGTACCGCAAAAAAAAAAAAAAGATTTTAGAGATACAGATGTTTCTGCAAGCTTGGCGTGGTGGCGCACGTTTGTAATCCCAGCATTCGGGAGGCTGAGACCAGAGGATCCGGGTTCGCGGCCAGCCTCAGCTACCTAGTGAGGCACTCTGCAACTTAGTGAGACCCGGTTTCAAAATAAAGAATAAAAAATAGGGCTGGGGGTATAGCTCGGAGGTAGAATGCCCCTGAGTTCAACCCCCAGTACAAAAAAAAAAAAAAAAAAAAGATGTTTCTGCAGCCTACATTAAGTTGGTTTAGCAATAAAGAATACTGTGTGTGTGTGTGTGCGCACGTGTGCGTTTGTGTGTGTGTGTGTGTGTGTGTAGTGCTGGGGATTGAATCCAGGGGCGTTCTACCCCTGAGCAGCACCCCCAGCCCTATTTTATTTTTTATTTTGAAACATGATCTCACATTGCTTATAGCCTCAGTAAATTGCTGAGGCTGGCTTCGAACCTGCATTCCTCCTGTCTCAGCCTCCCAAGTACTGAGATTACTAGTGTGTGCCACGATGCCTAGTTAAAGAATACTTTTTTAAAGTGTGCAATTGAGTGGTTGAGTGTATGTACACTATGTGTGGAGAAAGAGGAAGAAAACACAGCATAGGTGGCAAAATTTTAACAACTGATGAATCCAGAGGAAGGGAGCCAGCTGTCATTGTCATTTGCAGTTTTTTGTTGTTGTTGTTGTTTGTGGTAGTGGGGATTGAACCCAGGGGCATTTTACCTCCAAGCTACACCCCCAGTCCTATTTTTTATTCTTTATTTTGAAACAGGATCTCACTAAGTTTTGGAGAGGCTCACTAAGTAGCTAAGGCTGGCCACAAACCCGGATCCTCCTGTCTCAGCCTCCCAAGTACTGGGATTATAAGCGTGCACCACCACACCTGGCTCAACTGCAGTTTTTAGTGCACTTGAAATTTTATAAAATAGAAAGTAAAAATAGTCTTTTTATGTTGCTGAATCAGATCTTTTTAAAAAATCTATTTTTTGACTAGAAGATAGAAATTTAGCGAAGTTAATTGGGGCTTCTTGCATACAAACCCATGTTCACCATTACTTTTTTTTGTGGCACTGGGGATTGAACCCAGGGCCATTCTATCTCTGAGCTACACCCCCAATCTTATTTTTTTTTTTTTTATTCTTTATTTTGAAACAGGGTCTCACTAAGTTGTGGAGGGCCTCACTAAGTAGCTGAGGCTGGTCAAGAACTCAGATCTTCCTCTCTCAGCCTCCCAAGTACTGGAATTACAAACATGCACCACCATACCCTGCTATTACATTTTTTTTTTAATGTGAAAAGGGCTGGCAGAAATGTGTGCTCTTAGTTCCTTGCATTTGTGGTATTTGTGCTTTGGTTAGCTTAAAGGAAGT
The DNA here is from genome assembly GCA_004027655.1 of Graphiurus murinus. NCBI lineage: Eukaryota > Metazoa > Chordata > Mammalia > Rodentia > Gliridae > Graphiurus > Graphiurus murinus. Next base: position 7,227 of record PVLC010036360.1, read on the forward strand.
AAGCCCTGGGGAAGAGAGTTTCTGTCAGCTTTGCATTCTGCTGCACAGGCTGCTGGTCTCCACTGACCACTGCTGTCCCATTAGTGAGTCTGGTTCTGCAGGGATGGAGCAGAGGTGCTCTTGAGCCAGGTGCAGTTGGGGATGGACAGGGAAGAGGCAGCAGGTCCAGCCTCCTGATTGGCCAGGTGCCGACACAGCCGGCTATTTGTTGCACCCTTCCTGCAGTGTTCCCCCGTGCCTTGAAATGCAATGTTTTGGTCTTTTTTTTTTTTCCGTACTGGGGATTGAACCCAGGGGCATGGCATTCATGGCATTCTACGTCCAAGCGTGTATCACCACACCTGACTTTCTGGTCTCCTTTAAATCTTCCCTTTTATAATCCAACGGGTTTTTTTTTGTTTTTTTTTTTTAGTACCGAGGATTGAACCCTTGGGCATTCTACCTCCAAGCTACACCCTCAGTCCTATTTTGAAACAGGGTCTCACTAAGTAGCTGAAGCTGACTGAAAACCCGGATCCTCTGGTCTCAGCCTCCTAAGTACTGGGATTACAAGCATATACCACCATGCCCAGCTCCAATGTGATTTTTTTTTTAATTTTGAGAAATTACATAAAAATTACATAAAATATGGAGTCAAAACACAATGTGTGTGTGTGTGTGTGTGTGTGTGTGTGTGAAAGGATTAAGCATTCCCGTAGTTTTACTGAAATATTAGCATTAGCATTTGCCATCTGAGGCATACTCAGTTAACTTTCTGTTAACTAAAATAAATATTTGTGTTTTAATTGATTCAGTTTCAAGATAAAATACTCTAATCAAATTTTGGTTGGGTTCTGTCAATTGGTTTATTAGCAGAAGAAGTGTATGATCCATGCACTTGGACTTCGAGACTAAGAGCAGATAGAAAATAGCACTAACCAAGTATGTTGGCACACACCTATAATCCCAGGTACTTGGGAGGCTGAGACAGGAGGATCACAAATCCAACTTGGGCAACTTAGTGAGTCTGTCTCAAAATAAAAAATTGAAAAATGGGATGAGGCTATATCTCAGTTGTAGAGTACTCCTGGATTCAACCCCTAATACTACAAGAAAGAAGAAAAAAAAAAAGAGGGAGAGTCTAACTGATTTGGGGGAGCTGAGTGATATGCCCCCAAGTTATGTGTAGAAGGATTTGAATGGAGAGATTGTTGTGTTCACATCTGTGTCCTTGCTTGAAAAGAATTGGGAATTTTTTTGTGGCTGAGTGAGAAATGACAATTCTAACATCTTAAGAAAATAAATGTTTGTGCTCTTTTGGTTCAGGTACTTTTAGTGTTTACCAAAGAAGATAACCAGTGTAATGGATTCTGCAGGGCATGCGAAAAAGCAGGGTTTAAGTGCACAGTCACCAGAGAGGCTCAGACTGTCCTCACCTCTTTCCTGGACAAACATCATGACATCATCATCATAGACCACAGAAATCCCCGACAACTAGATGCAGAGGCGCTATGCAGGTAAGCCCAAGACTCAAGCCTAGGAAGACCCATTGGCATTTGTGACAATAAGGGTAGCCTGGAAATACATCAGGTTGAATTCACTCTCCCCACATGTAATACAAACAAGTCATTAGAACTTCTTATTTCTAGGACTAATCTTTATCATTGACTATACAGGAAACCATTATCACCATAGCCCATATTTGTTTGACATATGATCTGGCTAGTCACCTACTATATCCACAAGCGATTGCAAGCCAAGAGAAATGGAGAGGGCTCCAGTCAGAGCAGAGGGAGACCTGGGGCCTAACTCAGCTCTTCCCGTCCAGCTGCTGGGCTTGGGTAATTCTCTGCCTTCTCTGGGGGAAACACCTGCTTTCCAAGAGCCTTTCTATCCCTAACATTCTTTTTTTTTTTGGCGGTACTAGGGATTGAACTCAGGGGCGTTCTACTTTCGAGCTATAACCCCAGCCCTATTTTTTATTCTTTATATTGAAACAGGGTCTCACTAAGTTGCGGAGTGCCTCACTAAGTAGCTGAGGCTAGCCGCGAAAATCACTTGGCTGTCTGCCCAGTGGAAGATGGAGTCGAAGACAGGAGGAACAGAGGCAACCTAACCAGTGCAAGGCTGTTAGAGGCCATTTTTGTGCACTGTTATCAGTGCCTCCTCCCAATTTCCTTCCAAAAGATTCACAACTATAGCAAGAAGAAATTGAGCACAGAAATTAAAAAAAAAAAAAAGCGAAGATAAGATTATAGATATGTTGGAAGCTGTGTCAGGGGGTTCCAGATGCTTCTCTCTCTCTCTTTTTTTTTTTTTTTTTTTTTTTTTGCGGTGCTTTGTGCATGCTGCATTCTAGGCAAGCACTCTGGGGAAACTAATAAAGAGCCTATTCCTGAGCTGTGGCCACATACTTCAGTCTTTGAGGCTGCAGTACCAGTAGCCTGTAAGGAAAGCAGTGGGAAGAGTTTTTGATTCTCTCCCATTGGGTTCTCCTAAGCCTGGGACACAGGAGTTCACTGACTAGAGAAACAGATGGCTAAGTGTCAGCTGAGCAGTAGGGCATCTGTGAGCTGGCTAGAGTCCTGTACTCTAGCCCCTGTTGTCTCTGCTGCCCCTTTGTTCTTTACTTTCTACATCTATTTAGAAACCCAAGATAGGTTGGACAGAGGCATTGTTTTTCTTACTATGTCATAGGAAGGGACGGAAGCATAGTTCTTTACTTTCTACAATTTCAGAACACAAACTCTATCAATTCCTGTGTTTGCATTGAGAACGAAGGCGAACAGACCAGGAGCCCGCTCTGCAGCAGATGCTCACATGCCCACCAGTCGCACTCACCAAGCCCAGTTGCACCCATAGACCTGACTTGCAGCACCTAGGGTCCAGTGAAGGGGTACTAAGGAACTTTGATACCCTCTGTTGGCCAATTTTTGGCCTGGATCGATGTGGCTCCTGTTCGAGGGTGAATGAGCAGGATGAAGAAGTGGCCTGTGCAGAGCTGCCTTAGCATCATGGAGGGAAAGAGTAGCCCTGATAACTAAGAAGATTATTTTTTATAAAATAATCTGAGAAACCTATAGAAGACATCTGCCTAGTGTGCTCTAAAGAGGTGAAGAAATAGTTCTTTGTGCCTCAGGAGCCGAGGTCTATAATGAAAGGGAAAGTTGCTTAAAGGGAGATGGAGGAAACATTGCATGGAAACCCAAATCACATTAACAGAACTAAAGTCTATGCTGAGTGCAGAAGCACAATTAAACTCAGAGTGCCAGATGCTTTCATACAGTTTCTGGATTCACCTTGCTCTGCAGATCCTTTTTACCACTGTAAATTCTATTCTTTTCTATTTGAAACTCATTGCACATGGTAGAGAACAGTAGCAAAGTACCAGTAGCAGAGTTGTGCTTTTGTAAAATTTAACTCTTTAAAGGGCTTTGCCATGTGCCTTTTGTAAGCCATGTGCCTTTTTTTCTAGTGTGATGCCAAGACCAGAATTACTTGAGTTGGCCAGTATAATTTGGGACTGGGAGTTGCCACCAGTATCCATTTCTGATCTTTTTCTAATAACAGAATTTCTGATATTTATCTGGGCATATGGCTACCTAAAAAATGTACTACATTTGTTAGCTTTTCTAGCAGCTAGCAGTGGAGCTCTCATGTGCATCTTCTGGAAAGTATCCTTGAAGGGAAAGAGCATGCCCTTTTTCCTGTTGTCTAGAATGTGGACATTATGGCTAGCACTCAGCATCTCTTGGACCATGAGGAAGAAACCATGCACAGACAGTAATAGAGAAGTACATTGTAGAAGGGACAGGGTTCCTGATTATACCATACCATGGCAACCCTGGCTGTCTCCTTTACATGTATTTCATGTATGAGAAGGTAGATATATTTAAGCCCCTGTTCTTTGGGGTTTTCTATCATGTGTACACAAGTTGACTTCTCTCAACACACCAGTTACCATGACTTTGAGGATTCCCAAGTCTCTTATGCTGCTTTCTAGATCTCATATTATAGGACCGTGCCCCATCTTCTTCTGACTTTCTTGGAATCTGCCTTCCTAATGTCCTGGTATACGTATCTATTGTGTCAAGTCATTTCTTTCCTAGTTTTCATGTTCTAAAGCAAGGGTATTATTTTTCAAGCCAGGTTCTTGACGTGCCTATTTTCTAGCCACATTTTCCTTCTGCACTAGAATAAGTAAAGAGCACACTTCTATCTTTATATAGTTTGAGAGCTCCCTTGAAAAGCTAGTTCTAAACGTGATCTTCCTTTCCACTGCCCCTTATTCTTATGTCTCCACTTATGGGTAGGTCCTCTGGAAGTCCTTATGAGATCATCTGCATGGTTGCTGTTGTACCATTACACCACTCAAGTATCGTTTTTTTCTTCTAAAAAGAGAGTTGGTTTAAAATGGCTGGCTGCAGCCGGGTGTAGTGGTGCACACTTGTCATCCCAGTACTTGGAAGGCTAAGACAGGAGGATTGCAGGTTCCAGGACAGTCTCAACAATGTAATGAGACTCTCAGTAATCTAGTGAGACCCTGTTTCAAACTGAAAAATAAAATAGGGCTGGGGTTTGGCTCAGAGGTAGAATTCCCCTGGATTCAATCCCCAGTACTACAAAATAAATACATAAATAAATAAAGTGGTTGGGTGCATACTTAAATCTCTTTTGCTCCTTTCAAATCTCTGATATGATGAAAACATAAAAACAATGTCTCTACAAATCAGGGAAATGCCATTGTGAGAATGTGTCTTTTTTGTGTGTATGTGGTACTAGGGATTGAACTCAAGGTCTTCTGCCAGTCTCCCCCCCCCCCTTTTTTTTTTCTTGGAAACCTGGTCTTGGTGCACTGACCTTGAACCTGTGATCTTCCTGTCTCAGCCTCCCTAGTACCAAGATTACAAATATGCTCCACCACACCCAGTGAGATTGTCTTTTGCTCTTGGTTTGGAATGAGTGCTAGGATGGACATTAGCCACTGGAGTACACTGGTGTGACTGCCATGCCCTTCTCCAGGAAGATGAGCCTGGTTCTTCTCCAGTCATGGAGAATAGGGTTGAACACCTGGCCCACATGCCCTTGTTTAGAAGGCCTCTTCCAGTATAGCCATGCAGTGTCCTTTAGGTTGGTGCCCTCTGGAGAGGAAAGGTATATGGGAGCAAGTCTTGTGATCAGCCTCAACTGATCCTGGACAGATTCTCCAGGAGGCCATCTGTCACACTTCTCCCTTCCTAGAGCAGCATAGGTGTGGTCATTTCCATTTCCTTCCTCTCCAGCAGTCTTCTTCCTCTATCTGAGCTGAGTTCCTTCCTCCTCCCATGGTCTGGGTCTTCTCCAGACAGCCCTACTTGCTTCCCCAGTGGAGGATGTGTCCAGAGCCGTTGCATGCTTCCAGTGGAGCACTTTCTTTTCCTTCTGCTATTCCTCAGTGTCATGTTTATGTCTGTTCACTCTGATATTTTGGTGATTTTTATCCCCACAGCCTCTGACGCTGCTGCTTCAGAAGGTTGGGCTCCCTCTTAGGTGGGGAGGCTTATGCTCCAAGGGTAACTTCAATGTAGCACAGTCTTCTACTTTTCTCCACCAGGCCTCCATTCTTTTGCACAGGTGTTGACTCTCTTTTTTTCTAACCAATAACAAAATCTTGGATTTCCTAGTTTTATATTTGTGGTGGTGTTAATTTTGCCTCCATTTTACTTAGGAACTCTTCATTGTTTGTGCTGCTTAGAATACAGTGAGGCACTCACTTTCAAGCTCCATCCTCACAGTCTCCATAGCCATCAGCCTGTGGTAGTACACATAAATTTGAATTTCCCATCAGCAGGAAGAGACAACTCTAGGCCTTTTCATGTAAACACTTAGAGATTTTTGAGTTTAGTACACGTGAGACCAGGTCTGGGATCTCAGGGCATGGTGGCAGGAAACAGAGGGAGGGAGAGCACAAGGGCTCTGCTCCTCGCATCTTGGAGGTTGGAAGGCAGAGCAAGCAAGGGGACCAAGGACCATATGTAATCCCAAGGTCACACCCCCAAGGACTCGCCTTCTCCAGCCACACCCTGCCAGCCCAGGCCACCACTGAGATCACAGCCAAGCCCTGCTTCCCACATTGCTACCTTGTTTCTGGGAGGGCTAGAAGGATACTGTAAACCCAAACCATTATTTCTACCATTAGTGTTTAAGTCTGTATTTTTAAGGATTCTTTTTATATTTAATTATTTTTGTTTTTAAGGTCTATCAGATCATCAAAACTCTCAGAGAACACAGTTATTGTTGGTGTAGTACGCAGGTAAATTTTCATTGTTTTATTATTTGATGTTGAAATTCAAGTGTCATTGTAATGGTTGGTCTTAACAGATTGCTGAATTATAGAGCCTGTGTAGTGACAGGCAAGCCCTTTTGAAGTTTTCCCTTTTCTTTATTCTTTTATATTTTAGTTTGCTTCTCTGGTTAACTTCATGGAGTGTGTTCTCTCTCAAATTAGGTATTCTGATTTTGAATGGGCTTTTACTTTAGAAACAAGGTAAACCCTTTCCTAAAAGTGTGAAGGTATCTGGGGTATTTTTCTAGGACCCCTAACTCCACATATCCCTGAGGATTTGAGTTATACATAAATAGAGATAATCTTAATCTTATTCTTGAATTGGAATAAGGAAAGAAAGAAGACACTTAAGAGAAGGACAAATATTCAAGTAAATATCAATTGGCATATATTTTTTACAGATAGAAGAAATGTTTCTGTATCTTTTAATTTTTTTTTCCTTGAGCTGTAGGAGAGAAGGGATTTTTAAAAAATAAACTAGGAGTTGGGAATTTAGCTCAGTGGCAGAGTACTTGCCTGGCACATGCAAGGCCCTAGAAAAAAAGTTTTAAGAACAAAAACAAGCCGGGCGTGGTGGCGCACGCTTGTAATCCCAGCATTTGGGAGGCTGAGACCAGAGGATCCGGGTTCGCGGCCAGCCTCAGCTACCTAGTGAGGCACTCTGCAACTTAGTGAGACCTGGTTTCAAAATAAAGAATAAAAAATAGGGCTGAGGGTATAGCTCAAAGGTAGAATTCCCCTGAGTTCAATCCCCAGTACCGCCAAAAAAAAAAAAAAAAAAAAAAAAAAAATTGAAGTTAAAAAATAAACTGGAAGTAGAAGAAAACATGAGATTATTTTACTTAGTTAAAAATTTTTACATATTAAGTAGATAAATGGATACTCTTCTATTTCAGCTGTTAATGTAATCTCTGTATTTCAAGTAATTTAATAGCTGGACACAGTGGCAGGTGCCTGTTGTCCTAGCTAAGGCAGGAAGATCACTTGAACCCAGGAATTCAAAACTAGCCTGGGCAACATAGCGAGAAAAATATAATAATACACTGCCAAAAGCTAAATATGAAATTGAAACAGGAAATGATTTCCAACTTTATATTCACATATTAATCTAATTCATCTAAAATTACTCATATGATAGTGAAAGTATTATGTAAATTAGTGAATATCAAAAAAGTTGAGATGTAATTGATAAAAACTATGTCTAACCATTTACTATATTCTCTTCAAGGGCGGACAAAGAAGAGTGTTCTATGATGCCCTTCATTTCTGCTGGCTTTACAAGGGTATGTACCCACTTTTTTCTTTTTTTTTTTTTAAGTTTGAAACAGAGTCTCATTAAGTTGCGGACACTGGCCTCAAACCTGCAATCCTCCTGTCTCAACCTCCCAAGTATTGGGATTACAAGCATGTGCCACCATGTCCAGCTATATGTACCTGCTTCTTTGTTACACATGTATGATTCAATTTAAGAAATTATCTCAGTTTAGTGTCCAGCAAAAGTTTTGAATTTGGAGGGGAAAGCTGTTGTCTTTGTGTTACAGTTTAGTGTACTTTATAGTTTGCTAATCTAATATATGATACTTAACTTTCTTAGTCTCTCAGCTACTCCTGCTAAAGTCATCTAAACATAATAAAATCTCCTGTAATGACATACCCACTAAAAATTCTACCATAATTGTTGTCATAATGCTTCAATGTATACTTGTAATTGTTAAAGCCAGTTCACATGTTTAGGAAACAAGACAACCTAAACATAGCTCCCTTTCCCATACCACCAGCTTCAATCTGTTGGTTTCTTCTAAGCTAAAAGACTGCTAAGGACTTTGGCCAGTTGGTTGTAAATGAGGCCTTGGGAATCACAATGAAGATACTCAAATGGGGCTGACCCTTCAGATTTGTAACTTAGATTTATATTAGTGAGGTAGGTCAGATACCTCGAGCCCTGAATTTGGTTTAAAGTGGTTTGCATGGATGGTACTTCTGGGCAGTGGCCCCAGGGGCTGCAAGTTGAATCTTGAGAAATGAAAATATAATAACTAAAAACTTTTAACATTTTTTTTTTTTTTTTTTTTTTTTTTGCGGTACTGGGGATTGAACTCAGGGGCGTTCTACCTCCGAGCTATACCCCCAGCCCTATTTTTTATTCTTTATTTTGAAACCGAGTCTCACTAAGTTGCGGAGGGCCTCACTAGGTAGCTGAGGCTGGCCGCGAACCCGGATCCTCAGGTCTCAGCCTCCCGAATGCTGGGATTACAAGCGT
>PVLC010036361.1:0-15834 GCA_004027655.1 Graphiurus murinus
GCCAGGAGATCCTCGTGGAAGAGACAGAAACTCGACGGGATCTCAACGATCAGCCCTTTCCGGATGCTGAGCTTAATTAACATACGGATGGAAGCAGTTACCTCGCAGAAGATACTTTTTCAGGATGGGTAGAGGCCTATCCCACAAAAACGGAGACAACACTGGTCGTGGCCAAGAAGATACCGGAAAAATCCTGCCATGGTTCGGAGTCCCCTGGTTAATAAGGTCAAACAATGGTCCTGCTTTTGTTGCCCAGGTAAATCAGGGACTGGCCGAGGTCCTTGGGGTACCCTGGAAATTGCATTGTGCATATAGACCCCAAAGTTCAGGCCAGGTAGAAAGAATAAATAGAACCTTAAAAGAGACCATGACTAAATTATCCATAGAGACTGGCGTAACAGACTGGCTAGCCCTCCTGCCCATGGCCCTCCTTAGGGCTCAAAATACACCTAACTGTTTAGGACTGACTCCTTTTGAAATCCTGTTTGGGGGACCTCCTCCCCTAACCATGCAAAATGCAGTAATCTTCCCTGAAAGTGTGCTCCCTTCCTCTATACTTTCCAGATTAAAAGCTCTCGAGTTAATCCAACAGGACATCTGGAAACCACTGGCCGCAGTTTACCAGACAAGTGCTATCCGGGTACCGCACCAGTTCCAGGTGGGAGACACAGTCTACGTGAGACGATACCGAACCGGCAACCTTGAAGCCAGGTGGAAGGGACCCTTTGTCGTGCTCCTGACTACTCCTACAGCTATCAAGGTGGATTGAATCAGCACTTGGATTCATGCCTCGCACGTCAAGCCAGCGCCCCCTGATGAAAACCCTCAACAATGGACTGCAGATAAGACTGATAACCCTCTTAAGCTTCACCTGCGCCGTCTATACCCATGATCCCAATCCCCATGCTCCCCGTCAGCTTACCTGGGAAGTCCTGTCACACACCAGAGAGGTGGTTTGGTCAATTTCTAAACAGAAAAGCCTTTGGTCCTGGTGGCCAAACTTACATCCTGACCTTTGCAAATTAACCATTGGAGCCCCCAACTGGGATACTCAAGGGTTAAGCCAGACTGACGAGGCCCCCTGCTTTAATGACCCATATGAGCAACGGGGCTTATACCCTTTTGGTGGCTGCGGAAAACCTATCCGCCGCAGCAAGCTTAGTGGATGGACCTTTTATGTTTGTCCGGGGCCACATAGGGATCGCCACTTGGGACCAAAATGCGGAGACAGGGACCAGCTGTATTGTCGCTCTTGGAGCTGTGAAACAACAGGAGATACCTATTGGAATCCTTCATCTACTTGGGACTACATAATGGTTTGAGCCAATTACACTCACCCCTCTGGGTCACCTTTCCTTTCAAAATGTAATGGATGGTGTCACCCCCTAAACATTTCTTTCACCAACCAGGGAAAAAAAAGAAAGAGGCTGGCTGGCCTCAAATGGTTATATGTGGGGGCTCCGCCTATATAAGGAAGGCTATGACGATGGGATCATCTTCAAGATCAGGCTAAAGGTTACCACCCTGCCTGGAAATCCAGTAGGGCCCAATAAGGTGCTAACAAACCAAAGACCCCTACCTCCAAAACCGAAGTTAGTAACTCCAGCTCCCACGGTAACTCCCCAAATTACCCTCTCAAGTCTTTCCACCCCAAAAACCAAAGGCAGACTCCTAAATTTAATAAGAGGGGCTTACTTAGCCCTTAATTCAACCTCTCCTAGCCTAACAAAGAGTTGTTGGTTATGTCTATCCTCCGGTCCTCCTTACTATTAAGGTGTTGCCTTCCCAGGAATGTTTAACAACATGACTAGCCACAGTTCCTGTGATTGGAGTACCCAACGCAAACTAACCCTTACTGAGGTATCTGGGAAGGGCACTTGCCTGGGAACCCCCACTAGGGCACAGGCTTCTCTCTGCAACACCACCTCGGCAAATCCACAGACAAGCTCCACCTACTACCTGATTCCCCAAGGAGGATGGTGGGCCTGCTCCACCGGACTCACTCCCTGTGTGTCCACTTCAGCCTTTAACCCTTCTTCTGACTTCTGTGTCATGGTTCAGGTGGTACCTCGAATAACTTATCATGAGTCCTCTGAGTTTGAACAAGAGTTCAAATATAGACCCCAGAGGTATCGCCGAGAACCCGTCTCCCTCTCCCTCGCGGTCCTCCTTGGTTTGGGGGCAGCAGCTGGGGTTGGTACTGGAGCAGCTGCACTGGTTCAAGGGGGACAACAGTATGCCAACCTTAGAACAGCAATGGATGAAGATTTAAGAGCCATAGAACAGTCCATTAGCCAGTTAGAAACTTCTCTAACCTCCCTATCTGAGGTGGTGCTACAAAATCGTAGAGGATTAGATCTATTACTTTTAAAGGAAGGGGGACTCTGCGCAGCTTTAAAGGAAGAGTGTTGCTTTTATGCAGATCACTCAGGGTTAATAAAAGACTCCATGAAAAAGCTCCGAGAGCGTTTAGATCAAAGACAAAAAGAATGTGATAATGATAGAGGGCTATTTGAGTCGTGGTTTGCTAAATCCCCCTGGTTGACCACTTTACTCTCGGCCCTTATGGGCCCTCTCCTCATCATCCTTCTGCTTCTGACCATTGGCCCATGTATACTAAATAGATTGATAGCCTTCATTGAAAAAAGAATTAGTACTGTTCAAATCATGGTACTCAGACAACAGTACCAGCAATTACTAACTAGGGAAACAACTATATCTTAAGGGATCCATGATTGGACCCCACAAACATTTCCAAAAAGAAAAAGGGGAGAATGTAATAAAAAAAAATTTAGCCGGGCGTGGTGGCGCACGCTTGTAATCCCAGCATTCGGGAGGCTGAGACCGGAGGATCCGGGTTCGCGGCCAGCCTCAGCTACCTAGTGAGGCAATCCGCAACTTAGCGAGACTCGGTTTCAAAATAAAGAATAAAAAATAGGGCTGGGGGCGTAGCTCGGAGGTAGAATGCCCCTGAGTTCAATCCCCAGTACCGCAAAAAAAAAATAAATAAAAAAAAAATAAAGAATAAAAAATAGGGCTGGGGGTGTAGCTCGGAGGTAGAATGCCCCTGAGTTCAATCCCCAGTGCCGCAAAATAAAAAATAAAAAAAAATTTTAAATGGACCAGGCATACACTCCCGGAGGAGGTCTGCTCCCTCCCCCTAAGCCTCTGAACCTGCTGTTCTTGCAAGATATGCTTAACAAACAGATTTGTGTCAAAGTAACCTTGATTCTTTTGGCTGTATCCTGTTCTGTTCCTGAAATTAGTTACTTTACTGTGAGAAGCACTGTCTGCAGTTTCTGCCTATAAAACCCCTCCCCTCCTCTTGTCTGGGGCCCATTTTCTTCTGCTCCTACATAAGAGAGGATTTTGGGTCCCAGTACTGGAATAAAAGTACCTCCTGCCTTTGCATCAAGAAGCCGGCTTCGTGATTGATTGGGGTTGCGCCGTTTCCATAGCCTGAGGAAGAAAGTCAGGCCTTTCAGTGGCACAGTTCCTCCTCTTCAGTGCAGCCCATACTCCCCTCCACAGAGTGCTTCTGAGACCTGCCATCCAACAACCACCCACTGAGAGGGTCCCCACCGAGTTTCTCCTACTCCCTGCAGTTCCCCGGTTTACCCCCATTGAGTTCTCCATCTTGATGTGGGCCCCCTTCACCCTCTGGCTGCTCCTCCCCATTCCTGGGTGTTGACCTCACAAAGGCTGAGGTGGGATGGAACTGTGGGAGTGGGCGATGGAAAGCGGGAAGGCTCACAAGGCAAACTGCAGTTCCCAGCTCCTTCACCACACACAGAGTGAGCACCCTTTCTCTAGAGGGAGAGCGATGCTAGGGGCCAAGCACACACAAAACCATTCCCTGCCTCACTGTAGGGAAGGATAACCTGTTAATAGGAAGTCAATTACTGGCTTAGAATATGAAGTCAAGGTATCGGCTTAGGTGGTGCCTGTGCTAGGCCTTCTTTATTTTCCTTTCCACTGGACTTCAATATCTCTATAGCTCAGTACATAAGTGCAAATTGCCATGTGTACATGTATCTGACATTGACATTCAAACACAGAATATTTCTCACACCTCAGAGATGACTTCATGCCTCTCCTGGAAAGTAACTCCCTTAGTTAAACCTACTTTGGTCTCTTCTCTCAGCAATAGTTCTTGGACATACATTTTAGTTGTTCTTTGGATTAGCAGTCTCTTCTTATTCATTGCTCAGTAATATTTTATCACATGGATAGAGGAAAAATTATTCGTCATTCTTTCAAACTTCTGTATGCTTTTGTTTCTTTCTATTTGTTAACTATTGTAAATGAATGCTAGTAAGCATGATGGTCCAGATGTTTTATTGGATGTAGACACTCCTTTACCTTAGCTCAGAACCAGGAATGGAATTAATGGTTTATATTGTGTCTTTGTCAGCTTAGGATACTTTAACATAATACCATAAGCTTGGTTGTTTAAAATGGCAGAAATGCATTTTCTTACAGTTAAGGAGTCTAATCATTCAAGGTGAAGATGCCAGTATGGTAATTTTCTGTTGACAGCTCTCGTTCTTTATTGTAGATGGCTTTGTTTTAGGTATGTCCTCACATAACACGGAGTGATGGATAACGAGGTCTCTGATTCCTCTGTTTATAAGGGCTCTATTGCCATGACATGGGCCCCACCCCATGTTCTCATCTTTAACTATTCATCTTCCAAAGCACCCATTTCCAAATAACATCACATTGGTGGTTCAGCTTCAGCATATGAATTTGGGGGGTATGCATTTCAGGACATAAAACACAACTTCCTTTTTTTTTTTTGCGGTACTGGGGATTTAACTCAGGGGCATTCTACCTCCGAGCTACACCCCCAGCCCTATTTTTTATTTTGAAACCGAGTCTCACTAAGTTGCGGAGTGCCTCACTAGGTAGCTGAGGCTGGCCGCGAACCCGGATCCTCTGGTCTCAGCCTCCTGAATGCTGGGATTACAAGCGTGCGCCACCACGCCCGGCTAAAACACAACTTTCTACTGCCACCATAATTCATCTTCTTGGACCTGAAAAATGCATTAATTCCATTCTACTATCTCCCAAATTTCAGTGCATTTGATGATAAACTACAATGTCAAAATCCCAAAACCTCATCTAAATATCTTCTAAATCTGGTGTGGATGAGTTTCAGACAAAATGTATCCCTAGATGTCAACCTGTGGAAACAAGATTAATGCTTCCAAAAATATACAGGTGGAACATACATAACATAGATATTTCCATTCCAAAAGGAAGAATTTGGAGGATTGAAAGGAGTGATAGTCTAAACAAGTCTAAAAGTCAGCAAATTATACTCTATTAGAAATTTTCTTTTTTCTTTTCTTTAAGTATATACACAATTTTTAGTACTGGGTATTGAACCCAGGGACATTCTACCACCAAGGTTCATCCTCAGCTCTATTTTATTCTTGTTTTGAAACAGGTTCATGTTAGGTTGATGTGAGTCTCACTAATTGCTGAGGTTGTCTTTGAAACTGCAATTCTCCTGTCTCAACCTCCCAAGTCCTTGGATTACAAGCACGTGCCACCAGGTCTGGGTGTCTTTTTCTTTTTAGATGATATTTTCCTATGTTTCCTAGGCTGGCCTTGAACTCCTGAGGCCAAGTGATCCTCCTGCCTCAGCCTCCCATGTGGCTAGGCATATAGGTACATGCAACCATGCTTAGCTCCACTAGTTTTTAAGGCTGGAGAATAATCCTCTTCCAGTAAAGACTCTTCCATCTAGGTCCATTGGGGGCAAGTCATGCCTGCATGGCTCTTTTGAGTGTCTCTACCCCTTTAGCTCAGTGGGACAGACTTGCTCCCATGTCTCTCTGTGAGGGTCCTGGCCAATGAAACCAAGGGGGAAGCAGCTTTGTCCCTTGTGCCAGTGGGAGGAGTTGCAGCTCTGCTAATTTCTGAATTGCATCTGGGTTAAATTCCCTTTTTTAATGATAAAATATTATTGCAACCTTCTTTCATGTCTTTCTATTTTCTCTTTCCTTTAATTCCAGTTGGCAGTGGTTCTATTTGTGTAATCTCATCTCTGTTCCTGTCTTCTACTGAGAATACTGATTCGATCTATGACTTATACCCACACTAACCTTACCAACAGTTTTCTTCTACATCTTTAGTGTTACCTTCAGAAGAAGCTTTTTCATTTTTAAAATATTGATAAGCTTAGAATTTTTCCAACTTTCCAAGTTCATTTCATGTTTGCTGTTCTCTTCAATTCATCTCTCTCTTTTCACACTTTACAATAAGCACTCAGAAAGAATCAACCTGCTCCTCACAATATTTTGCTTAAAATTCTACTCAGCTAAATTAAATATCGAAGTTTATTGTTCACAAATTCTACTTTCCACGAAGCATTAGAATATAGTAATTTGCCAGTTTATAATAATAATAAACTTTTCTCTAGTTCTCAGTAAAATAGTATTCATTTCTGGCTGGCAACTCAATAGAACCACCCTTAGTCTCCATATTTCTGACATGCACCTCAAAACCATCCAGCCTCTACCCAATTACCCAATTCCATAGATATTTCCACATGTTTATGTGTGGAGAAACAGTTCCCAGCCTTGAATGTAGGCTGTGGAGAAACAGTTTCCAGCCTTGAATATAGGCTCTATCTGAGACATAAATGAGGATAGATACTATGTTTGCTGAGAAGCTTGGAAAATCAAGTGTGAGAAAGAGCAAACTTTTTCTCCAGCTACATAGTGTTGCCGGAATTTATTCTCATGATAAGGAAGCAAGCTTCTTGGCATGGTGACTGGTAAACTGTGTTCTTGATTTCTAACAGTTTGAGTATAGACTAGCCTGGGAAAAGAACAAGAAGATTTATTACAAGAAGATTTCAAAATAAGGGGGTTTATAAATTAAAATATTATTGCATTTCTACCTGAACTACACAGAAAAGCTTGTAACACAAAATATCTTAGGACTTTATGAAAGAAAGCCTGTTTATTGTTTTTCTGCCTATAAGTATCATGCTGAAGCCTTCAATAAATGTGCAGTTGCTAAACCTGTCGTGCTCTGCATCCCCTGCATCCCACGGACCCTTGCCCAGGGAACCCAACGTACTAGACGTTGACACTTAGCGCTGGAACGGGATCCCTGCATACGTTTTTTAGGAAGGGTGAGTGTAAATATATTGTGGGGTGATGGGACAATCTATATCTTCTCCTTATTTTTCTTTGCTATGACATCTTCTCAAAACCCATGGGGCTCATGTTTCTTCCTCTGACTTAGATATGTGTTTACATGTAGTTCATGAGTATAACCCTTGGTTTCCTGACGAAGGTTCTTTAGATATACAAGACTGGATTAAAGTGAAAGAGACAGTAGAAAAAGCTGTACGTCAAGGAGAAAAAATACCTATTCACTTTTGGTCAATTTGGTCTCTAGTTTTTGCAGTTTTAAAAGCTATGCAGGAGGAACGAACAATAGAAACCTTGCAGAAAGAAGCTACGCCGTCAATTCAGGATTTGAAATTAAATAATGAGTTAAAGGATCAAGTAACAGAAGATCAGGCTAAATTATTGGCTAGTACAGATGATAAATTTAATAAGTTACAGTTGCAGGTGCAATCTATAGAAAGAAATCTTAAAAAATTAAAAATAGAAATGCCAACGAAAATGAAAGTAAAATCTCTTACAATGGCATGCTCTGTGAACAAAAAAACTAGAAATAAGACTGATTCTTGTATGGAGTTTATTCCTAATGAGATTGATAATACTGATTCTGATGATGACGATTTATCTTTTTTTGCTTATCCTGTTATTCGTCCTCCTCCACAACATGGGGTTGCACCGCCACCTCATTGGGAGGGAATTCAAGTAGATGATATAGCTAGATTTAAAAAGGCAGTTACTTTATATGGACCACAATCTCATTATGTTAAAGAATTCCTTAATGAAATGGTCAGACATTATAATAATTGGGTAGCTGAGGATTGGAAAGTTGTATGTCGCTCTCTTTTAAAAGAACCTGAATATTTGCAATGGCAAATGTGGTTTAATGAATTATGTGCAGATAAGGCCAGAGCCAATGCACAATGTAATAACCAAGTTCTTAGGACTATTACTTATCCTATGTTGACAGGAACAGGGGCTTTTGATGCTCCCCAGGCTCAAGAAAATGCTCCTGAGGAAATTCATAAACAGTTAAGAGAAATAGGCTTAGAAGCCTGGGAAAGAATCCGTCCTTCAGGAGAACATTATGGTTCCTGGACAAAAGTAATACAAAAAGGTTAATGAACCTTATGTGGAATTTTTAGCTAGACTAGCAAAAGTTATTAAAAGAACTGTAATTGGACAAGAAGCTAGACAACAATTGACAAAAATGCTTGCTTTTGAAAATGCTAATGAGGATTGTAAGTGAGCTATTTTACCTGTAAAAGAATCAGGTGATGTGCATCAATATTTAAAGGTATGCAAAGATTTATTCGGAAAGTAGAAAATGCAACTTTTTGCAGAAACTATGGCAACTACATATCATAATTTACAAAAAGGTAATAATAATGCTTGTAATATGAAAACTATCAGATGTTTTGGATGTAGACAAGTTGGTCATATTAAAAGAAACTGTCAGAGACCTAAGAAAAATATTCAAGGACCAGGAATTTTTCCAAGATGTAAAGGAGAAAAACATTGGGCTAGAGATTGTCGATCTAAAATTACTACTAGAGAACAATCTCATACTGTTGTAAATTCAGGAAACTCCTTTACGGGCCTCCCTCGTGGCCCAGGAATAATCAACGAGGTCAACCAACCATATTCTCCCTCCAACCGGCCACTGCCTTCAGCGCCGCAGTGAACATACCAGCCATAGAGGATTTTCAGTTACAGGCTGGTATTCAACCTGTTAAAATTCCAACAGGTATTTTTGGCCCTTTGCCACCAAAGACTTTTGGTCTTCTAGTAGTAATATCTAGTTTAACTTCTAAGGGAGTACAAGTACATTTAGGAATAATTGATAGTGATTACATGGGAAAAATACAAATTATGATGTCAAGTATTGTGGATTATCAGATTAAAAAAGGAGAACGTATTGCTCGAATTTTGCTTTTACCTTATATCCCTATAGGACAGTCTCCCAATATTAGAAAAGGTAGTTTTGGTAGTACTAATATTAATAATGTTTTTTGGATTAATGTTTCAAAGATGCAGCCAAATATAAAAGTTAAGATGAATGGAAAAGCTATTACAGGATTGATTGATACTGGTTCTGATATTACTATCATAATGAAAAAAGATTGGCCTTTTACGTGGAATACAGTTACCATACCTTGTAATATTAGGGGTATTAGTTCAGTCTCAGTTAATACTGTAGAACAGAGTTTACAATATATAACTTTTCAATCAGAAGATGAACAAATAGCAGTTATTAAGCCATATATTTTAGATGTGCCTATTAATATTTTAGGAAGAGATTTATTAGAACAATGGGGAGCTCATATTCAATTTTAAACTTATAGATGGAGCCTTTAAAAATTTTATGGAAATCTAAAGATCCTTTATGGATTGAACAATGGCCCTTATCATCTACAAAATTGGCTACAGCACATCAATTGATAGAAGAACAATTATTAAAGAAACATATTGAACCGTCCACTTCTCTGTGGAATTCTATTTTTGTTATAAAGAAGAAATTGGACAAATGGCGTTACTTACAGACTTGAGGGGAGTAAATGCTACTATGTTTCCTATGGGAGCTCTTCAACCTGGTCTTCCTGCTCCTTCTATGTTGCCAGAAAAATTGGCCTTTGATTGTAATTGATCTGCAGGATTGTTTTTTCACCATTCCTGTTCATTCAGATGATGCTAAAAGATTTGCTTTTTCTTTGCCTCAAATTAATAATAGAGGACCTCACCATCATTATCAATGGCAAGTATTGCCTCAGGGAATGATGAATTCGCCTACTATGTGTCAATTATATGTTGATAAAGCTTTACAACGCATACGAAAGAAATGGTCTCATTTGTATGTATCTCATTATATGGATGATATTTTATTTGCTGGACCTGATTATCAAGAATTAGAACAACTATTACATATTTTACCTCAATATTTTAAACCATTTGGATTAATTATAGCTCCTGAAAAGACAGAAAAAGACAAAATAATAAACTACTTAGGATATACAATAAATAGACAAATTTATACCTCAAAAAATGTCTTTGCATACAAATAACTTAAAAACTCTTAATGATTTTCAAAAATTATTAGGAAATATTAATTGGTTAAGACCTTCTTTAGGAATTCCTAATTATCAATTACATAATCTTTTCTCATTATTACAAGGAGATCCTAATTTAAGTAGTCCTCATATACTGACTCCTGAAGCAAAACTAGAGCTGCAAATAGTTGAAACAAAAATTAAAAATGCATTTTTACAAAGAGTTGATATTAATAAACCAATTAAACTATATATATTAAATACTTATCAATATCCTACTGCTATCTTAGGTCAAGATTGTCTCCCTCTTGAATGGCTTTATACTAAACGTTCATTTTCCAAATCTATTACTACTTATGAAGAAATGATTGCCTATCTTATTCAGTCAGGAAGACAGCATTGTATTACTTTATCTGGCACAGATTGTCACTCTATTGTTTTCCCTTGTCTAAAGACAAAATAGAATACATGTACCAAATGTCAGAAAGTCTACAAATAGCTTTAGTTAACTTTGTAGGACAATTTGAATATCATTTTCCTCAGAGTAAACTATGGGATTTATTTAAAAAACAAGAATTTATTATTAATGACATTATAGTTGCAGAACCTATTTTAAATGCTGTAACTGTTTTTACTGATGGATCGAAACATAAAAGTGCTTATTGGACAGAAAGTAAATACTGGGTTGAATTTACTACTTATAATTCTGTACAACAAAATAAATTATTTGCTATTCTCAAGGTTTTACAGGATTTTCCACAAGATGTAAATATCATAGCTGATTATGCATATTCTGTAGGTGTAGTATCTCAAATTTATAATGCTCATGTACATTCTAATAAAACTACCTTAGATTCCTTATTTTTATCTTTACAAAAATTGTTACATAACAGAAATGCACAACTATTTATTACACATATTCGGTCTCATACGAAATTACCAGGATATTTAACAAAAGGTAATCAAAAAGTTGATAAACTAGTTGCTCTCACTTCACCAGAAAAAGAACATGAAATGTTACATACTAATGCTAATCATCTTCATGCAACTTATAAGATTCCTTATCGTTATGCTAAACAAATTGTTACTCAATGTCCTATTTGTAAGCCTTTACATTTACGTTCTGGATCAGCTGGAGTAAATCCTCGTGGCTTAACAGCTAACAAAATTTGGCAAATGGACGTTACTCATTTTGCTAAATTTGGTAAACTCTCATTTATTCATGTAACTATAGATACTTTTTCTTCATTTTTATGGGCTACTGCTCTGTCTGGTGAGACCACTAAGCATGTTATTCAACATCTTCTTAAAGTTTTTGCTGTTATGGGATGTCCGGCTGCTATTAAAACTGATAATGGACCAGCTTATACTTCACAAAAATTCAAACAATTTTGTCAAAATTTTGATATTAAGCATTATACTGGTATTAAATATAATCCTCAAGGTCAGGCTATGGTTAAACGAGTACATCATACTCTAAAGTTACAAATTAAAAAATTAAAAAGGAGAAATAAAGAGGATTTTGGTATATCTGTATTAAGTTCATTACAATCAAATCCAAAAAGCATTTTACATCAAGCATTATTTATATTAAATTTTCTTAATTTACCACAAGGAGATATTTTATCTAGAGCTGATAGGCATTTTGTGGACACACCACTTCCACCTATGGAAGTGCCAGTTTGGGTAAAGATAGCAAAAGATGCTGAATGGATGACTGGTACTCTTTTAGTTAGAGGGAGAGGATTTGGATTTGCGTCATTACAGGATGGACGCACTTTGTGGCTCCCAGGAAGATGGATTCAGCCCCGACACGAAAATCAAACTCGGAGACAGGAGAAGATATGATAGACTTCTGGAAAAAGAAGAAATTCCAGTCATGGCGATGGCACAACTGTCCTTGAAAAAGAGGCCTAGACATCATCATGCTGCTCCTTTACCCACATGGGGTCAAGTAAAATTTTGGCAGCACAAGGTCAAAGTATTGTGCAAAGTTCTGGAAAGCCTTTTACAGCTGAAAACTTGTTTATGGCTATGTGTGCTTTACTAACAGTACAATCTGCTCAGAGTACTGACATAAGTTACTGGGCATTCATCCCTAATCCTCCATTGTTGGAACCTGTAGTTTGGGGAGATCC
Source organism: Graphiurus murinus (assembly GCA_004027655.1). Lineage (NCBI taxonomy): Eukaryota > Metazoa > Chordata > Mammalia > Rodentia > Gliridae > Graphiurus > Graphiurus murinus. The sequence goes on from PVLC010036361.1 coordinate 12,331, forward strand.
TGATGTTCTTATTTATACTACTCCAAAGGTTTTAACTCCACCTTATAATGATTTGACTTATCAAAATTTTATGGATGGCACCATTTACAACTTTTCATATCATGACCAATCTAGTTTTCTAATTTGTATTGGGAAAGACCCTTGTTTAAATCTGGGATATCAACATTGGCTTTTGCCAGGAGTAACTACTTCCACCTCTCATATGCATTTGCAGAGATTATCTGCATGGTCCATTAATCAAACTTGGGGAAAATTACTTCATTTGAAGAGTTATCTTATCCTAGATGTCCTGATTTTACTTATATTGGCATCTCCTATAAACCCATTGCTTGGCAATCTTGCTTGGGAAAATTTGGAAAAATAATTCAAGATATATGGGTAAATTGGGGACCTTATGGTTTGTTTATTAATACTTGTTCAGAATGGAATATTACTCAATGTGATCTGCTTAATACCACCAGGATGAACACAACAGGAAATGATACTGTTTCAGGACCTTTCCTTATGGCATGGGGAGATGGAGGATGGAGTGATGATCGTATCGCCTTATTAGAAAAACCAACTGCTATCCAGACTCATTTGTGAAAAGCTGCTGTTGCAGTTAAACCTGTGAAGCTGTTTAATTGGACTTTAATTGATTATGCTTTCAATGAAACTAAGCATGAATGGTCTGTTATTCAATCATATTTATTAGGAAATAAGACAGCAAAAGCTCTAATAGAAAAACTACGCATGGATATTTCTCAAACATTTAGCAAAACTTTTCAAAATCTGATGCTTCTGCTATCGCTCAACTTTTTGTGGATAAGTTAAGTGGACTAGATCCAAAAGGCTTATTTCAGAGTTCTATGCATACTTTAGGAGGAATGATTGTTGTAATTTGTCTTATTTTGCTTATATTGATATTGTTATATAAATGTGTTATAAATCCTAATCAACGCAGGTTAACTACATTATGGATGGAAAGACATTTGAAGAATTTTAAAAATAAAAAATAAAAAGGAGGAATTTGCAGAGAAACAGTTCCCAGCCTTGAATGCAGGCTGTGGAGAAACAGTTCCCAGCCTTGAATGCAGGCTCTATCTGAGACATAAATGAGGATAGATACTATGTTTGCTGAGAAGCTTGGAAAACCAAGTGTGAGAAAGAGCAAACTTTTTCTCCAGCTACATAGTGCTGCTGGAATTTATTCTCATGATAAGGAAGCAAGCTTCTTGGCATGGCGACTGGTAAACTGTGTTCTTGATTTCTAACAGTTTGAGTATAGACTAGCCTGGGAAAAGAACAAGAAGATTTATTACAAGAAGATTTCAAAATAAGGGGGTTTATAAATTGAAATATTATTGCATTTCTACCTGAACTACACAGAAAAGCTTGTAACACAATATATCTTAGGACTTTATGAAAGAAAGCCTGTTTAATGTTTTTCTGCCTATAAGTATCATGCTGAAGCCTTCAATAAATGTGCAGTTGCTAAACCTGTCATGCTCTGCATCCCCTGCGTCCCGTGGACCCTTACCCAGGGAACCCAACGCACTAGACGTTGACATTTATGTATGTGTTACATTACCCCAAGTCTCAACATTTTAACAATATTTGTATTATTTGTATATATGAAGCTCTTCAGAAAGACAAAACCAAAAAATGCATACACATACAAAATAAGGAATGATTAATCAATTATAAAGTATAAAGGCCACATCCCTAAATCTGCAGTTGACAAGCTAGACATAAACAAGAGCCTATTTGTGGTCCCAGTCTGAGTCTTGAGGATCTGCTGAACTAAAAGTGTATATTACATTCCAAAAATAATAAGGTAGAGTCTTAAGAAGAGCTGATGTTTCTATTGAAATCCAAAGGTCAGAAAAGATTGATGTACTAGATCAAAGAAGTCAATGCAGGAGGAGTTCCCACTTACTGAGACTTTTCTCCTAGCCAGGTCTTCAATTTGTTGGATAAGCCCCTTTCATATTAGGGAATAAAACATATTTTTCTCAGTCTCCCAATTCAAATGTTAATTTCAACAAGAAACATCCTCATAGTCATACCCGGATTCATGTTTCACCCTCTATTCCAGGCAAGTTTACATATAAAATTAAATATAGCATATTTACAAAACTGCAAAAGTGCTTTTCAAATGTATATATAGATTTTGGCTCATAATTTTCAAAGTATGAGTTTAATTTCATGTTTCTTTCCTTACTTATTAATGTTACTTTGAAAAATTATAGCCATTCCAATTTGTATGATTGTATATATCAGATACATATCAGATGATATATATACATGTATTCTGCTATAATAATGATCATGACACTGTGTCATAATTGATCATTTAGGCATTTGTTTTGTGGAATTCCTAGTCAGATAATAATAAGATTATTATTATTTCATAGATCAAATAAATATATACTTTTTGTTTTATAAGACTTCAGTGTATATTGATTATGTGGATCTTTTGTTGGATTTGTGAATTATGAATATATTCTCCATATTTAAAGCATGATTCTTGATATTTTGATTAATTAAATCTCCTTTTAAAACCAAGCTATTAGCCGGGCATGGTGGCATATGGTTATAATCCCAGTACTTGGGAGGCAAGACAGGAGGATCTGGGTTCGCGGCCAGCCTCAGCTATTTAGTGAGGCCCCCCACAACTTAGTGAGACCTTGTTTCAAAATAAAGAATAAAAAAGATTAGTACTGGGGGTGGAGCTTGGAGGTAGAATGCCCTTGGATTCAATCCCCAGGGCTGCAAAATAAAATGAATGAATGAATGAATAAATAAATAAATAAATAAATAAATAAATAAATAAATCCAAGCTATTCCTTTATATTTAGTGCTTTCTTGAGTTCCCTAGGGTATTTAGATATTCTTATAAGTATTACTCTATAAAATTTATTACTTTAACTCTCAAAAATTGATCTATTATATATGGAATTAATTTTTGTATCTGGTATGTAGGGTTCAGATACATTTTAAAAATACAGATATCTTATACTTTAGAATCTATTATTGAAAGGACATTCCTTTAATACTATATGTCACTAGTAATAAAAAAGAAAATTAAGTCTAATGTGTTGCACTTGCACACATATATTGTCATTTTAAAATTCGTTTATTCATTCTAAATTTTAATATTCTTTCACATTTTCAATGAAAACAACCATGTTTTCACAGAAACCATTTTAATTCTCAGTTTTCTTTTTTTAAATTTTTTATTGTAGTAACTCATGCAATATAGCATACATCTTTGTTAAGTACACATTGTTAACAACATATTTGCACACAATTCTCATTTGACTCCTTCCCCGATTCCCTCCCCATTCCCTCCCCCTCCCTCCCCCTAAGGTTCACTTCAGTGAGTGACCTTGATATGATTGTGTAGGTACATCATGTGCTTTAGGGTGTCCCTCTGCCCCATGAATCCACTACAATTAAATCAATTTCTTTGCTTATCGAGGATCTCTCTTTTTCATCTAGAGACCCTCCTATGCCCCATCT